>CCAG010006162.1:0-36479 GCA_001077435.1 Glossina morsitans morsitans
GATAATTGGAAGGAGCCAAGCCTGCTGAGTAAGCCCCAGGCGCTAGGACGTCTTAGATGAATGAATATGGTGTTCCTTTTTCGGTACATCGTTCTTTTTTTGAACCACGAACGATTTAAATCAGCCAATTGTTGTTTGTAGCGTTTACTGTTAACCATTTCACAAGGCTTGTGAGTACACAGCTTCTGAGCACTAGCTTCTGCTCCCACCAGAGGGAGAGCATTGTCTTACTGCTAAAGCCATTCAGTCTCGTAATCGATGCGGATGGTACGCATACCCATAAATTTTTGCGTTTTGCATTCTGAAAGTAAATTCACATCTCATCCCTAGTGACAACAATTATAAATTCTTCAAACCATTTATCAATCGTTTATGGCCACCACTTTTATGGTAAAAAAATTTAACAATAACTAAATTTCCATAGTCTATAATATTGGGTGGACGTAGATGATTTTTTGCACTTTGTATATGAGTAATAAGCAAACTCCAGAAACCAGCATAAGTAGTACTATAGCCGTGTCCTTCAAACAGCTTGGGCCATTTTCAATACCAACCTGCGTGCAAAAACTTCCAATCTTTCTATCGAATTTGTACGCGATATGTCCATTTTTGGCGCTCAGGAGCATATTTATCATAGGATAGCCAAACAACCGGACGAGGGATGGACCCGACACCCCTTTCGGTTTGTGCGGATGCATCCCATACACAAACGAATTCGAGTTTGATCCGCCTTTTATTATACTGACTGATTGGGCATCACTTTCTGAATCGATTTAAGCTTGTACTATCCGTCTGTCTGCCTTGTTTTTTTGTCTATGATCTACAGGTTGGAAATTTTTGAGATATATTGATGAGATTTGGCATGTCGAGATGTTTTGATCCAAGGACCAAATTATTAATTTATTATTATTATTATTATTATTATTATTAACATTGAAATTAAATTTTGTTGTTCCCAAGTAACATAACGGTGCGTTCGCGTAAACAACCGTGGCAAAGAACACCACCGTACGTACGAACGACAGTTTTTTGGCGTTTAGACAGCCGACTGCGTTCACAGGGGCGTGTAGGGCGAATACCCTTTAATTTCTCTTTACACTGACCACATTTAGGCACAGTGTTATTTTTCTTGACGTATTGATATACTAAGCGACCACCCGGTGTACGCACAATACGCCTTGTGTTCGATTTAGTGTTGTAGGACAGACGTCTCCTCAATGTCAAACGTTGCACCATAACAGCTGATTTAGGTTTGTGCAAACACTATCAACGGGTTGAACAGCTCATTGACTAAGCTTAATGATCATAAAGTTCCTAGAGAAGCGATTAGGGACATTAAAGTTTATCTCACCAACCAGTGTGTTCGCATCGATAGTACCATTTATTACCTTAATTAAAAAGAAAAATAAGATTAAATCTATGCTTCTCAAGTGGTAATAAGGCTAAGAGAAGCAATCTATTTTGCCTTCTATAAGAAGGCAGAGAGACAGTAGGGGCCCAACCCAAATTCTTAAAGGCAAACAGCAAGAATTGCTTATGAGTGGATTCAATTGAATATACATAACACCCATAGAAGGGAGACCACACAATAGAAGCATACGCAAGTATCAGTCAAGTATTACTCAAGTATTGATGTAACTAAGCAAACTATTTAAGTCAACTTGAAGCTGATACGATTGCGATTCAGAGGAGAAGGAAGAAAACAGTTTAACATCGTTAGCATACATTAACATATGGATGGATTTAATCGCCGAGACGAGATCACTTATTTGTAGAATAACTGAAAGAGGCCCTGAGTGGTTGCCTTGAGTGAAGTCGCCAGAAATTCATTCGTGGTGGGGAAGTTAAACAGAACCTTGAGTGATCTGTTAAGAAGATAAAGGGTTATCCATTTCACCAAGATCAATAAGTTATGATTAACTAAGCCAAACGCGTTACTAATTTCAATATTTACGACATCCCTGCGAGAGCTATTATAAAAAGCCTTGAAAACATGGCAAGGAAACTCTGAGAGATTCGTAATTTTTGATCTGCCTTTCAGAAAGCCATGCTGAAGTGGAAAAATATAAGATTTGATAGCAAGAGCTAAATTCTGACTAACAAGTGAAAATGATTTGGATCGGTCCACTTTTTCAACCACTCCCCCTATATCGCCATACCCTGAAAAGTCGTTATATGCAAAAATTACGATTTTCAAAACTTGTCGACAAAAGCGTTGTAGTAGTTGTATTTCGGCGTTCTAGGTTGGCGTGAAAAGTTTCGACCAATTGGGGTAATTTTTCGAATACCATCTCGTGTAATCATTTTTACGGTAAAATGATCAAATTTTCATATATATATATATATATATATATATATATCTCATGGTGAAGATTGGCTCATAATAGTAAAAAGAAATCAATCTTACCGAATTTGGACCACGTAGACCTATTTTTTGGATACCATCGCATATAAAGATTCTCATGAAACGTAAACCATTATACGCCAAGCAGTCCTAATTGTTATTTTTTTTTTGTGAGGACAATTTGTTCATGACAGTAATTAAATAGAAAAACTAAGTGGACCTAATTTGAACCACTGCAAAAAAATTAACGGTAGAGAATTTGGATAACATAGAACCATTTTTTTGGACTCCAGCACTATCACGAAACGCAAACTCTTATATGGAGAGAAAATCTAATCTATCCAATAGGCGGACTTTCATGAAAATTATGGCTTTGCATGAAAATAATGTGTACTGGACTAGGTGAAGTGGTGTAGCGAGTGTAATGGTCGGCTTTGCCCGACTATAATGTTTTCAGTTATTCTAAAAACAAACCAAGTATGCTGATGTCGAGTATACTCGTCTACGCTAAATAATAATTAAAAAGTTAACAAGTGAAGAGGTTAAAGACGAAGAGCAACAACATATTCTAAGGCTATTTATTTCCTGTCGACAAATGATTCCTAATCCATTTCGGCCATGAAAAACGTTGTTACGAATGTTCTCTGAGGAGAGTATGAGGAGAGTATTTTCTTAAAAGAACACAGCAAAAGCCAAGACGAGTCTGTGCCATCAAATGAATGAATGCGTAAGTGAGAAAAAAACCTTGCCTTTAATAAAATTGCTTTTTATTCAATCCGTCCGAGTTTATATTCAATCCATCTTACTTTCTACAAGTAGTCAAATAGGGTACTTTTCACGAACAACACGGTTTATGAAAGTTTGACCCCTTGCAAGATGGCATTACAAGAATGTTGCTGCGAAGTGCGGCCGATCTTTGTAGCAAAGAAAGAAATAAAAAATAAAGCCAGAAACAGACAGATTATCAACTGCGAGCAACACAATACCCGGAGTTTTTTGACTTTCTTAGCCAGCACTTTTATCAAACGAACAGATATGTGCAAGTTTTACAGACATTTCTGTCGAATTGAAAAAAATTAAACGAAAAGAAACGAAATTGCTTGGAGTTGAGAAAACGACTGAGTGATAAATAGGCTTCATTTATCCTTTAAGGTTTTAGGGAATATTTGAACACCAGACATTAAAATCGATAGCCTTGAAAAGGCGTCTTATGTAAGCGTAAATTTTCTCATTTAATTTTTTGTTTTCATATTTCATTCGCTTTTATTTAACAATGTTTCCTTTTTTCTTTTGTAAAACTTATTCTTCTTCGTCTTGTTGTTACAATTTCCTGCTTATGCTTATGCTTATGTGAATGTATTTCGAAATACGAATTCACTCACACACGCATACCTATGTTCTTATGAAAGACAACAGATATTATATATAGCTTGTTGTATTGCTTCGATATCAATAACGTGAATTTGCTCCAGTGACTTACTTTATATACTTTACACACGTATATACACGCACACAAATATACACATTTTATATTTGAGTATAACCTTTGAAAGCAAAGATTAAAAGGAAATATAATGTAAAAGCAAGCAGAAATATGATGAATTTAAAATTTCCATGGAATTGAAAGAAGCAAAAACAAAAAAAAACAAAAAAGACGAAAGGACGAAGAAGTAACAAAAACTAATGAATAGCACAGAAAAACTTTTACTACGCTTAGCTTTTTTTTTAAGTTTTCATTTGCGAATCTTACTAGAGGCAAACTTTAAGCTTCGCAAAATAAATGCATGGAGAGAGCGAATGAAAGAGAGAGAGAGAGAGAGAGAGAGAGGGAATGAGAGCGAAAAATCTCTCGTTTCTTTCCGAATTATATAGATAAATATATAGTAGATTCGCATATAATTGTGCACATAGTCCGACATCATTCCGTTTCGTCGGTTCTGCCTTCAGTGTCTGAGTTCTGTGCACGGCTTGTGTTATAAGCTAAACCATCAAACAATTACTGATAATTTTCTAACGGGCAAATTTTAAACATTTCTATTATTATTTATCAAACATCTGATACCCTGCACGTTATTGTGTTCTGCAAATCACAAAAACACTAGGGGTAATAAAAATCTAATCACTACAAATAGAGAAGAAAAAAAATTAAATAACAAAAAAAATAATAACAAGTTGAACGCAGCAATAGCCAACAGCATTCCACTAAAAGAAAAAAAAAAAAAAGAAAAAAAACAAACTGCAATTTAATGAAATAAAAAAAAAAATTAGTAATAATAATAAAAGTAAAAATTTTTGAAAATCGTGGCCGCGTGTTAATTGAAATAAGTTTAGAAAGCTAAAGCAAATAAATTGTTTTTAATTTATTCAATTAAATTAAACGAACGAACTAAAACGATTAATAATTAATAAATTCATACAAAAATAAAAGCAGTTTTTCTCTTTTAAATCAAAATTATATAATAACATAAGATATAGTAAAAAATAAAAAAAAAATGCAGTCTTTAATTATAGCTAGTGTGTTGGTTTTAATGCTAACCGTGGAGCAGGGTAAGTCTTCCTATAGAAATATTCTTTGCAAGGAAAAGAAAGTTTTTCTATATATATATATATATATATATATATATGCATGAAGAAGACTTCCTAGCCTACATTCAATTTATTACATAATAAAGCATTGCAAGCATACACATGCATGTGTCCATAAAACTGATATTCTGCACGTAATAATTTAATGTAATTTTTACGCTTCTGTACTTTACATTTTTCAAGATAATCTTTTAATCTTCTAAGCAAAACTATAACGAAATATTATTAAATCGGAACTTCACACGACGATTAAGTAATGTATATATGTAAGTATGTATATACTTACGTATATGCATATATACACCAATATATGTGCATATACAAGAAGAACTTGCATTTACATGTGTACGATTGTTTGTATGTGTGTTCGTCGCATACTCTATATTTGCTGAGCTTTTCCATTTCTCTATTTTTTTGTTTTTGTTTGCGCTGCTTCTCGCTACAAACTTAACACTTCCATGGTTTTCGTTTCGTTTTATTTTGGTTCTACCCATACTTTGGCCTCGTATCCTTATTTTTACCCACTTTAACAAAAATGATGCGATATACTAGTTTTGTTCACCCGCTTGTGTCATTGCTTAAGTGGCGAAATGAAATTCTTGTTTAACGTTAACATGCGACAAATTCTTAATATCGCTTTTTTACGTCCCCCTGATTAATTTGATCGACCAATTGTCAGTTTCAGTCAGGATCGGTGTTTCCCCAGCTCGACACGGCACATAAGTCGTCTTAAGCGCAAGTCTTGATTTAAACGATCTTATCGGTCCTATCTTAACGGTCTGAGATATCCATAGGCTTTCAATAGCCAATCGCAAAAATAGGTAGAATTGAATCTGTCACAGGTAGATGATCTGAATGGTATCTCGAGATACCCAAAATCGTATGGCTACCAACATGCTGAACGGTATCAGGATGTTCGGTAATCAAATAGTGTTAAGCAAATACACCCTTCTCCCCCTTTCATGCAATTCACTCTCTTACGCGTCAACGTAACGCACAATAAGCTAAAGCTATTTTCGTGCTTAGGCTCACAATTTTTCGAATTACATGTTATGCCCTTAAGGTACTTTAGATTCGTCTTCGAGCGATGTGGTTTCCTTAATTATAGTGCATTAATACTTTATTAATATGCATGTAATTTTTTCCATTATTAGATTTTCTTTTAAAAACAAAATCTTGTTCGCATAAGTATATAACACACACTACCCTATTTACGTACACATGTACATACATGTTAGCATTTTGCTTCTTATAAAACAAAGTTGGGTATTATGGTTGTTGTTAGCAACTTTTTCTATTTCAAGATTTGCACAGATAAAGTGTTCTTTCAATTTATGTGACGGAGTTTTACATATAACGTAACTGTGCGTGCAGTAAGGTGCAATAAATATCTATATCACAATAAGATTTCTTTTAAAATTTAAAGAATTCTCAAGGAAAGTGGAGAAAATTTTAAAAACCACCCAACCTTTTTTATGCTCAACGCATAACCGTTGATACATAGCATGTATTCATTTATTTGTTTATTCTTATACCGAATTTTCCTTTCATTTATTGCGTCACTGTTATAAATAAATAAAACATATAACTCTGCTTTAATACCATATATAAATACAATGGGAAAGAAACCAATTAGAAGAATGCCTTAGTAAAATATAAATATGTTGCAAAGTACCCAGAGACCTTCGAAGCTTTACTTCTGCACATACCGTGGTAGCTTCATTGGATGAAATCCTTAGGCTTACCTTAAAACCAGAGTGTGTGGAGATTTTACCGTGAAGGCTTGCCCCACACTGCCCTATGGCGCAAAACAAAGCTAAAGTATCAGATGATGAAAGACTGTCTAGTGTTCAAACATTCCCCTGTAGGCAAGTCGAGACCTATCTAACATCCCTAATTATTAACTGCCACCGCGATTTTGTGTTGAACCTAGCTATACATTCAGGCCCACTCAAAGGCCATGTCCACCCGTCAGATATCGCCGGTCCACCCTGACACTTCGTAGACAATGAAAAATGCATGCATGCGATTTTTTTTAGTCATACGACATAATGAGTGACCATTCTGACGCCTGTGCTATTCTCAATTTGGACCATAATGCTTTCAGATCTCGCAACATCTGCCTGCCCTTGCGTTTGGATTATCCTTACAATCTTGGCTGTCACACCAATTTTTGTGCATAGATTTTCAGTGGCTCAGGCGAGGTATCGTTCCAGCAATGCCAGGCAGCCAATCACAGTACCAGTGCGGTGGGTCCCTTACCCATTCGCAGACCTGTGGTAAATCTTGATCTCCAAAGCAATTGTTTGCTTAACAATGAAGTTTTCAGTCAAACGATTTCCGATATCCTCGATGGCTTGTCCATAAAGATTTCCCATCGGAGTGTAGCAAAATATTTATCTTCTTCCTGTATAATGTATATTTAATCGTGGAGAGCCAAGTTTTCTAGGACCGACGAAAATTTAGAACAGCTCTCTTCATATAATCCGTCCATCGTGCAAGATCATTCCAACAGCTCAAAGGCCTTCAAAAATTCGCCTATGGTTGCACTTATTCGTTGTGTTAAATTGTTATTGTTAACATTTATGGGTTATTCCCAATTCCAGTTATCGCGGAATTTCCGTGAAAATAAGCAAACAATAAAACGTTGCGGTCTTTTAATTTATTTCACGATTTATTTTAAGCTTTAGTATATTTCTAAATGGAAGTGTAATAAAGTTCTTTTCACTTGTTCATACACGGAACGGAGCGGTACATAAAAACAGGAGGACGGTTTCCATATAACGCGGTACAATTTAATTTGATTTGTCTTCATTCTGTACATCTCTTAATGCGATATTTATTGAACCGATTTCTTAAGTTTCATATAACGAGGCATGTGTTAATCGCATTGCAGGAGACTTACCTGCATACGTAGTGGCTTAAATGTACTCCACCAGTGTTAATTTCAATCACAGCTTAGTAAATTTAGTGAAATTCTTTAAAAAGTAAATTAACTGTTAAAAAAAGAAGCAGACAAAAACAAGAACATCTAACATCCACCTTTATCCGAAGTTGCGCTACCCGGCACTTGATTGCAATATAGAAAGAAAATTGATTCACTCGTTATACAAACCGTACATCGATCGTATCGTACATACACCGTCGCGTCAACATTTCATAAGTAAATGCAACATACGCGGTCTTAATTACACAAGTTTTTGTTTTGTTTGTTTTGCTCATTAAACCAGTTTTACAAAAAGTGGTGTTAATGTTTTCTCCCTTTCATATAATTTACAGAAGCATCGTTAGTCTGTCTAACAATACCTATAATATCTCTTCAAAGCAAGCATCTCTTATTGATGCTTACGCTATGTATGTACATCTGTTCACCGAGAAACCTATTCAATTATTCTGTTGATTTTCTACGAATCACAGCTAATTGCTTTCAAAGCACTGGGTGACTTGCTATGGATAAGCCGTGGTTTTGTTTTTATTATTTAAAAAATAAAGTTTGACTTGAAAGTGATGAAGGGGGTTCACTGTCAACCACATGTTCGTGGTTACGTCAATTGTGTTATTCACGCCGATCAAGAATATTTATACTACATGGCGCTTCAGGGCCAAATTATTTATGTATTACAAACATATGGCGAACACACTATGTCTATGAACACAGCCTGAATCTCAATTAGTTCCACAAAAGATATTTGATTTTAAAATAAGCCGTAGGGTACAATATCTTAATAAAATTGGTGGTAATAACCTATAATACAGTAGGATTTCTGAATCGCTCTGAAAGTTAAGCGGTAAGCAGATCTTCATAGGTATCTAAGACAAAAGCTACATATAAACGCTTCTTTATATTTACGTAGCTAAAGCTGCACATGTATGAAATAGAGAGGAACCATAAAAATTAGTTTGTTCAAAGAATGCTTCATAATCAGTTAAGCATTCTCTTCAATTGTCGGGCGAATTATGGGTACCACGACTTAAAAAATATCCCCCTTTCTGATGCGAAACGTTCATCCAGCCATCTTCGTACGAACCAAAGCTCTACTCAGCTAGTGTGTGATCCATCAATGCAAACGCAGGATAACCGAAACGTCTATTGAGTGACTCCCAAGCGCTAGCACCTCCCCATTTAGTGCATACAACGTACAACGACATCGATTTTTCCGATGGCTAGATGGATGGACGTCACGTAAAAGAATGACATTTTGTTTTAAACAGCGAAAGGTTCAATTCGTTTGGTATTGATCGTTTCACTAGACTTTAAGAACTAATAACAGATTCCGCTGTTCTGGTCTCATCAAACCCAGATTGTCATCTTCCTACTAAAGCGATTCGTTCTCACAGTCGATGGGGATGATATGCTTGCGTCTACCCATGAATCTTGACGATTCAAACTTTCAAAATAAATCATTTTTATCCCTCCTAAAAAAGTCATTTTTGTATCGTTCGAGCAAAGAAAAAATGCGTTCGCCGAAAGTAGGGTAGAGTCAACTATTAAATACCCAACTTAACAAAGCTGCCTAACAAAGTGGTTCATAAAACGACTTTTCACACTAGGGCGTTATATGGGAGGAGGTCGAAGAAATGCTCCTATCCAAACCGAATTCAATAGCGTTCGCCCTTGGGCCAAAATGTGCAGGTGTACCAAGTTTCGTCAAAATAACTCATAAATTGATGTCGATATCTTGAGCAACAGAAAACAAGAAGGACAGGCGAACTGACAAGAAAGTGATTTTGAATCAATCGGTATAGCAAAAGGTTGGTCTATTCCAGGTCCTTCTTCGTGTTGTATATATTCGTACAAACTTAATATACTCTTGCACCACATACGGTGTAGCGTATAAAAGCCTAAAGAATAATCGACCGATATATTTTTTGTTTTATAAAAATAAATAAATAAATAAATAAATAAATTTATTGCATTTTCTGTCTATCGTTAAATTTGCGAAGACTTTTTCCTATTGTCTCGCATAGAGAACAATAAAAGTTCACATAGTTTTTCTTCTTTGCTGTTCTTTGCAGTTCATACGGCCGTACGTAGATGGATTATGATTAAGGATGTTTTGTTTAAGAATCCCATTTGTAAATAATTTATGCTTGATAAGTATGCTTACCAGCTCATTAGACAAAATTTACAAAATAAACTTTTTCCATATTCTTCATGTCCACACACACACTTTGTATGCATGTATATAGTATACGTTCATGCACATTACTGGCATCGTAGTGGCTATAATATATCTTAAAAGCAAAAATCTCTTAGCTACGTGTACACACATACATTTACAGAGAGAGAAGATACATTCAATTAATTTGTTAATGCTCTACGGATCGCAACTAATTGATTTCAACTATTTATTGTAGTTAAACAATAGTTTAACATTTTTTTTATAATATTAGGTTATCGCAAACGTTGCGATGAATCTTAGCACAATTTCCCCGCTGAGCATTTACATTCACACAAAGAAGAAGAATCCATTTATATGTTTGGTTTTCGAACTACTTAAGACGTGGGATAAAAAGACAAGACAAGACAAGACAAGACGTTGAAGGTAAATTTTCATTACCCAGCAAGGACAAGAAACGCTTGCCGCACAAGATGAACTCAAACTTATAAAAGTTTATGGATTGAAAATAGTCGGCTGCAGTATTGAAAAAGGTCTGTAAAGAAACGAAGGCAGGAAAATTACGGCACTAATGGCTTGATATCCACGTTACGTGATATGAATACACATTGACATTAAAAAAATTGAGGGCGATTTGACAACCCAGCTGGGTCGTACCCAGCTAAAATGCATAAGAATGGAATTGATTTTTCAACAAACCTTATACAGAACAACTGATTGTCCGATGGGAAAAGAAACGAAAAAATGCATTAAAATGTAATTCTACGAATAATAATTAATATGCATAATAGTATGTGAACAAATTTCATTAGAAAATTTTACTATTCAACAGGGTTTCTCATTGAGGACCGCCGTTTTTCAATATCTCGATTCTATTGCTAAGAGCATTACGCCGCTTCGCATATATGCTAGATGGAGGAAACCAGTTTTTAATTTTTCCCAAAAGATGATAAGACTAAGCGTATAGATGATTACGAATTAGTAAACAGCTGTCTATGGAATACCATGGGAATTTAGTCTTTTGCTCGCCAACCAAACTCAAGATATAGAAAAAGAAAACAAACATTGCGACATTCAGTCGAAATAAATGCTTTTTAAGAACGGGTCACAAAACAGGAAAATTCCTCTATGAAATCACTTCGACCAAAGTGATAACGTTTCACCGGCTAGGAAAATATCCCTGGGGCTTAGACTTAACCAAAATCGGTAGCATTTAACTTTCAAGGCTCCACCAGAGAAATGTCTATGTTAAAGATGCTCCGCATTCTGATCGATCGCAGGGGCAGTACTAAGCACTGATCAAAATCATTTTTGAACCATTTACTTAAGAGCAGATGCAAAACCAAGCTCAATGTTTTTGAGTACCGCATCAATCAATGGTGATAAGATTTATTTATTTGAGTGAATCTTTTAATAAGCGAGCGCCGCTAAAACAATACGAAATCCAGTCATTTTTTAAGAGTTTCATTATGAACATCGCGGGAAATGGGGCAAAGCAGATACGCGAGTAAAATGCGAAAAATCAAAGATAAATGATGCTGCACCAACGGTGATTCAGCGCGATTAAGACACGCAGGTCCGATAAAATTTATCCACAGAGAAAATATCATTTTCGATCGAAGCAATACCAAAAAATTGAGAGAGCGTGATTGGGAGGTTTCAATATATCTACTCGACAACTCGGAACTTGTGCTAACACAAATGGGATGAGTGTTTTACGAGGAAAAGAACTCAAAAAAGCTCATTTATAAAATTAACAAAATATGTTACGTTTTCATGAAAAAGCGCCATGAACTTTTTTCTTAAAAAATTCAGACTTTCAATTGCAACGCTGTTAATTATTACTTTCAGCGACACTTTATGGATCCATCTCTTAAAATAAATTCGCTAAGAAAATTATCGTCTACGTCATTATAGTTTACGTCTCACGGATTGATCTTGATTGAATACTTCGATGAGGAGAACTCAACACTTTTTCAAATAAGATTAGTCTCTTGAGGTTAATCTTTTAAAGAAGACCATGTCTTCCTGGTTTACAAAAACGCTTATGTAACTGCTTCACGTTTCTAAGCTACGAGTATCGTATCTTTGCTGACATACGCATAATTTTTGTATATATTGGTCCATAACTTTAGGTCCTACTACCCAGATATTCATAAATTAATTTCATGACATCTCAAATGACGATGAAATTGATATCAATTGCCTTGCGATATGGAAAGGTTTTTATTTAATATATTGGCTGGGGTCAAAAACCTTTAGAAGACCTACAAAAAGAAAAAATATAAACTTTAATTTTGATACATGTGGCCGTTCAACAAGAAACATTTATAATAACTATTGTCAAAATATTAAAAATCCTACGACCCATCGATGAAATACAAACAAATAAATTACCTCAATATACTGACACTTAAAATTAGCCAAAACACTTAGAGATTAGTCAAGTAAGTAGCGCTTAAATTCACTTTAATAGGAATTGGTGTTATGTGCTCTACGATGTGCGTTATATAAAAAATTTTTCAATAAAAATATAGAACATGTACGTGAAATACCATAACATAACTGTATATAATATTGAGAAACGCAGATTACAGAGTCAATTTATATGGCTATCTATACTGAAATCAATCAATTGAGATCAAGTTTACAAACTTATAACAATCTCTCTCTCTCTCTCTCTCTCTCTCTCTCTCTCTCTCTCTCTCTCTCTCTCTCTCTCTCTTTCTATCTATCTATCTATCTATCTATCTATCTATCTCTATCTCTCTCTTGCTCTTTCTCTGTTTGTGTGTTTAGAAAACAAGTAAATATGTGTATAGTGTACTCGGGCAAGGCCGACCTTACACGACCTTAGGCCTGATACAGTCATTCATTCATTCATTCATTCTCTTAATAATACACCAAAAATTATACATTATTTTATGTGAACACAAAGTGTATATATAGGCTTGATCAGCATCCAATTCTGAATTGCTTTAAGCATGTTGATCTGTCCGTCCAGCCGTCTGTCCATCAATGTAATCTCCGTTGTAAATATACTCTTGCTCGTAAAAATGAAGCTATCAGCTTTAACTTTGGCAGAAACATTAGAAGTTCTTACACGCAAGTTGGATATGAGAACGAGCCAAGTCGGTCGAAAGACAGGCCTACGGTATTATGTAATCTATTTTCCAAAAGGAATAAAAAATGGGTGTTTTACTCATTACTGACTAACTACGACAGATAAATCTACAAACATTTGAACAATGTTGTAGTATCTGTGCAAAATTGGAAAAAATTTACCACGCCTACACAAGATTACTGTGCATACATTTAGAACACACAGAAGCCAGTCTCAAAAATGCCATAAAGTGTATAAATTCTTGGTCAGTTGCAGATTTGAGATGCACCGAAGCATGTCTGTCTGTTGGTCTGTCCATTTGTTTGTCTGCCAAACTGTGTAGTATCTGTGGTGCACATTCCCTCATTCGCATGAAACAAGAACGTCGTTTACAAATTTGCAAAAGACTTTGAAATTGGCAGAAGCAGGTCAGAGAACACGCCTACAACGCCCACACGTCTATAGAACCAAAAATGAAAACACCTTTGTTTTCCGCGTCTTTTATTCGACTAAACTACATCAGATACACGGTACAAATATCCATAAAATTACTCTACGAAAATAGCAAACGTTATAGGGTGACCAAGTTTACATAATGGGTATAGAAGATTTGGTCCCAACCGAATATAATTTTTTTACTCCTTTTTCAGTTACTTCGACCATAACAAACCACAAATTAGGGTTTATCGCGGAAAAAAGCCTTCAATAGGATCCCATATGGATTGTGCGATCAAAAAAATAGATCTGTGTGATCCAAATTCCACATGATTAACTTAGTAGGGACGAATTTTCATCATAAAAAATTAAAAATTAGACCTTTTTGGCATATAAAGGCTTATTTTTCGTTAGAACTCTTATATCCCAGACGTTCAAAATATTGTCCCACCCGGTCCAAAGTTTACACATCAGTTTAGAATGTCGAAGTACTATTGCTGAGCGATTTTTGTCGCAAAAGTTTGAAAATTGCATCCATCAAAACAAGGCTTTGCGTGGAGAGTGGTCAAGAAAGTAGTCCGATTGGAACCATTTTCAACAGCATTCTTTTTTCGGGTAGAACACTCGATGTCGATATACTTAATTTTCTCAAAATATCTCGAAAATTGTGACCTGTAGGAAGTAGAAATGGGCAGGCTTCAGAGGGACAGACAAGCTGAGATCAACTCAGAAGGTGGGTCATTGTTAAGTCCTCCTGGGTGTTATATGTGTTCGCGTAAACTTTATATACCATGTAGCACAAGTTGTGCCAAGTATGAAGAACAATTTTTTTCGCCATCGGTAGATTACACTCAACAATAAGTTCGTTAATTCAATTTAATTATTTCCGAAGTGAAGACTTCATAATTACAATGAAACATGTTTTAGTGTATGTTTATTGTATGTTTTCAAAGTACTACCAGTTATACTGCATACTGCGTATGTACTTATTAATCAGTGATAACATATATGACGTAAATATGAAAATTTTTTAATTATCATGATGGCTCTCCTTATACTCATTATTCTTGTGATGGATATGAATAAATTAGCATACATATTAAAATCATTTTCCGACCATTTTTTTTCAAATATTAAAATTAAAAAACTGAATGTTTCTCTTTACTTAAGAAGTAAAACTTTGGAAAGATTGTTTCGAAGCTTAGTTTATCTTACACGCTTTCCTCTTTTCCTTTGTTTTTATTTTTTTGCATTTTGCTTATGTGTGGCTTTTCTTCATATCTTCATTTTGTATAACGAAAATGTTTACATTTCCACGGAGTCAAACCAATTTTCCTTCAGGTGATGCTTTCCTTCCTTCCGAGCAAATATAAAACAATGCTTATAACTGGATTACTATACTCTAACGCGTAGGTCGTTCAAGGTTGTGAATTAAGTGTAAATATTGGTAATAAACAAATTTTACTTGAAATTTCATATGTTTGCTAAAAAGTAATTTTGCACCAAAAGCAAGTTAGGAAAACTGTAGTCGAGCAAACTGTAGCGAACAAACGATGCTCATCGTCTTAAGGAAAGTGGTTGAAAATGTGGTCCGATCCGGACCATTTTCAATAGCGCTCGTCCTTCGGGGAGAATACCTCAGTGTAGCAAATTTCATCAAAGTACCTCAAAAATTTGTGAGCTGTTGGGTTAAAGACATAAGTTCGTAGAATCCGACTCGAAATCACTTTCCGCGTCACTCGGCATTATAATAATAACATCGCCTTCACTTCCGGGAAGGTATTTTGTGTTAACTGAAGACACACGAAATGGGTTGACGTTATACCCTGCTCGACTTATCAAAGTTATATAGAGAATTGGGTCAAACGAAACCGACTTTAAAGGGGACATGTATTTAGATACCTTTTAAATAGATTGTCTAATAGATAGTTTAGTAGTTAAGTCCGAACATCAATACAACACTAGTTACTTCCAAATATCAATGATGGGATGAAATTGATGTAAAATGTGGCTTCCACAGTTCAAGCTCCTAAAAAAGGAAAAAAATATTCTAAAACGCTTGTATACGGCCCCCCTTGAAGACTATTATTGTGTCATTTAAGTGGGTTCTTGAGCCTATCCACAGCGCCTTCACTCACGCATCCCAGAGTTGCACCAAAGCGCTGCCTCGTTTTTAAGCGACACGGTCCGCACGCTCTCCTCTTTCCGGAGAGAGACATCTCTGGAGTAACTCACATACACTTTCAGACGCTGTGTGCTGCTTCTGCTATGGCAACTATGATGGTAATACATCCAATCTACACATGCACCCTCCATACTTCGATTACAATTACAAGCATAGTTCTTAATCGACACAATACAAACTTATTAAGCGAATTTGTTTGTAAGTATTTTCATATTCTCGCCATTAATTAGCAAAGAGACCCAATTCTTATAGTTTCAAGTCTTTCAAGTCATAAAATCTTAATGGAAAAGGTGTTTTACGTATTTATGAACTTATATTGTTTTGTTATTCTTAGAATCCTCCTAAAACTATATTCCCCTTTCTCCGTTGTTGTTTTTTTTTTCACTTGATTTTTTTTTTTTTTTGCTTTTTTTTTCGTAACATTACACAACTACCCTAAAAAGTTTACATTAGCACACTAAAAAGCAAAAGTAACAACAATACGCTATCTTAAGAAAAATAAAGAAGAAAAACACCATTAGTTTAGTGCACACTGTTCTACATAAATATTTTACAACCATATGCAAATTTGTACAAGAATGACGGATGGGCCAGTTCTAGAGAAAGTGTACTCACACAAACAAATCTAAGTTTAACGAAGAAATTTAAAAATTCATTTACACGAACAATGTTTGAACATTTGCTGTATTAGCTGCTGTTAAACTTGTCTAAAAAGTATTCAGCCTTAAATTCATTCCATTCATTTCGTTCCTTATGTAGATTATGCAGCAATAGTTCATTATCGTTGGAAATTTTCCACACAAAATCAATTCTTTCGTTACTGGCAAATGTCTTTAGAAAGTTCTCAAGGTGATTTAAAAGCGATTCCAGACGAAAATACGTTAATTAAGCAATTTCTCCGCCTGAGTGGTCGAGTAGGTAACAGTCGCGACTAGCTACTCAATGGTCATGGGTTCAAATATTAAGTGCAGTAGAGTTTTCAATAAAGCCGAAAGCCTTAGATGCTAGTCCTTTAAGACTTTAGTCTTAGAATTTATTCTCTGACTACAATAATAATAAGCAATTTCTCATCTAATCCCTTAAAAGAATCAAAGTCTTGTTCAAATAAATAAATATATTTGCAATCTTAAAAGAAAACCGATTCTCTTCGTTAATGTCTATCTCAAGGATTGTACAAAATTTGTCAAATGTGCGCTTTTCTTTTGTTCAAATTCAAAATCAAAATAAATGCGGACCGCAAAGTTTAGGGTTTTTATTGAGACTCTCTCCTTTTCGACTACAATGCTTATTATGCTTATCTGGATCGGTTTGAGTATTCTTAGAAGTATAATTAGTTGTCTTACTCTAATTATCGAACAAAAGTGTCCATAAGCTCTTAAGTGTCCTTTAACTCTTTCTTAATAATACCAGCGATATGGGTATCAAATGCAAAGGCTTGGAGCGTAGAAAGCAAACGGGCGACAAGCAAAGTGTATTAATTCTAAATTAATTATGGTGGGCGTCACGACATGTGAGATTAGTTTTTCGTAACAACACCTTTTAGTGAACAAAATGGTGTAAACTAAATATTTTTTCCCATTCATTTCTCCATTACGATAAATAAAAGAGCATAAGGCGCCTACGATTTGAAAGGTGGCGGGGTTTGGCCGCAGCCGAATATAAGTTTCTTACCTGTTCTATTAAAAAAAAAAAAAAAAAAACTTTTTTCATTACCCTGTTACAGTGCTGTTACTCCTTAATGTAGTATATATGTATCACATATGCATGTGGGATGAATCTAGTGAATAATTTCGATTTTCAAGTTCTTTTTTTTTTTTTTTTTCTTTTCTACGCTACTCATTCTATGTAAATCTATATCACATTGACGATGTTGTACGCTGTTGAAATAATAAACAAATTCATCGCATATCGTGTTCACCCGAATGCTGCTCATGTTGCTCATGATACACTTTGATGCATAAATTTGCAAAGTTCATTATTTAAGCTAAGCTTAAATTTTCGCAGTTCTTGATAATGCAATTCTTTCTCTTTTTCGCAAATCTGTGATTTGTTAGCATCAATTTCGTTTGGCATTGCTTTCAATTATTATTCATATTTGTGTAGTGCGAAGTCTCGCACAACAAGCAAAGCGAATATAAATTCACACAATAAATTTCATGCAAAATTAACCTCCACTCAAAATAATAAAATTAGCCATTAAGTAGAAGCTTGTAACAGATTTACAGGTTTGTGTTAAACATAATAAATCGTTCCAGGTGTGCATAAGCATCAGTCCCTCAGTATTCCTTTACATATTTTCTTTTCAATTTTTATGATAGCTTTATGGTGACATTTCCTTGTTGTATCTTCAAAATAATTTGCTGCTCCATACTTGTTTTTTGATATTGATTACTCAACAAAATCGAGTAAACGGAAATAATTTTACAAAGTAAACACCCTCTTGAACTAACAAGATGTCTGAGGTTAATTTTACAAAATAGATAGTATGTAATGAAAAAAAGAAGAAGAAGAAAACTAGATGGTAAACTTATAATGGGCTTGAGATGTAAGTCTTCAACACCCGTCACCTCCGCGCGAATACATAAAAATTGCAATAAATATTTTTATTTGAGGCGTTTTCTATTACTTGAATGAGATTTTTTGTGCACTGAACTGTCAGATGTAAAACATTGTACATACGGTTAGGTGCTTAGCATGTGAAGCAAGCTCTCTAGGAAATTCTTCAAAAGAGTTGGTTGGTGAACGCTGGGGTTACATTCGACCTCTGCATCTATCATAAACGTATATATCGGGGTTATGTCGACTTTAGTAGCGGTTCTGCAATAAGATTTCATAAAAGCGCATTCACGTAACGAACATTTCTACTTCCCGTGTTACTCCAAAAACGTCGGATAGCTGCTGGAAAGTTCTTCGAAAGAGTTGGTTGGTCAACGCTGGCGGTACATTCGATCTCTGTAGCGGTTCTGTAACAAGATTTCATAAAAGCGCATGCACGTAACGAACATTTCTACTTCCCGTGTTACTCCAAAAACGTCGGATGGCTGCTGGAAAGTTCTTCGAAAGAGTTGGTTGGTCAACGCTGGCGGTACATTCGATCTCTGTAGCGGTTCTGTAACTAGATTTCATGAAAGCGCATTCACGTGACGAACATTTCCCCTTCTCGTGTTGCTTACGCTATTTTTTTTCGACATTCGAGACTTCATTGTGAAAAATTGATTATACATTTATTATCTAAAATAGTGTCCAGCAGTACGCACTATTTCCGCCATTCAGTTGAGCCGGTAACGAGAGCTTATCTACTTACTGCATTATCATGTGCGAGCAATTTAAATAATTTGAAACTTTAAAAGTAACGGGCCGCACGCGGACCCTGGGCCGAAAGTTGGCCATGCCTGGTATAAGTGATGTAGTCATTTTTGCTCCTTTCAAAAACTTCCAGTAGATCAATCGTAACTTTTCGTACGATGATTGTATATTTCGGTACTGTTTAGTTTTTTTCTATTTCCGAAGAAATCAATCCCAAACCACCAGAAAAGTATCCTAACTTATCCTTCATAATCTATGTAAGTAAAGTAAAAATGCGTAGAAAAGCAGTAGACAGCAGTAGTGGAGAACTGATAGCGAACAGTTCATTAGACGAAGTAACGTTGCAGAGAAACGTCAAGTGGTGTCGGCGATTCAAGTTCTAAAATCGTTCAGTCGTTAAATGGCGGCCGGTTGTCACAGTCGTCAAAGCGTTTTGCTTACTTTTCTTAACTCTTTATATTATGTGCTTGCATGTATTTTGATCATGTTTTCACTTGAAAAAGGCATTTATTGAGAAAAATTGGTACAAATATCAAAATATCAAAATATTTTCCGTAATTTCCTACCACTAATTTTCATATTTCTGGCGATAGGGTGTCGAAAGAGCGACATTGACTGTCAGCGATCCAATCATTGACCCATTTTCGCAATTCTTCACCATTTCGAAACGGCCAGCCAAGCAATGCTGCATCAATCCGAATACATGGCAGTCAGAAGACACTATGTTTGAAGAGTACGCGAGTAGCGAGTAAGAGAACCTCCCATTCGGACTGCAACAGTGTGTCCTTAACAACGCAATAGGAAGACTTTGCGTCCGTTAGCCGCTTTTGTTGGTCGTTTTTGCAACAATACATCGTTCAGTTTGTTCACTTGAGGTTGGCAGACTTCTGCAGTAACAGTTTCATTCGGTTTTAGCAGATCGTAATACACTACACCTTGCTGATCCCATCACAGGCACAGGATAGTTTTGTGCCCACGAATATTCCGCTTCGGTGTTGATGAGAGTGGATATCCTGGACTAACGCAATGACGTTTTGCGCTTGGGATTACTGTCGTAGACACACTTTTCGCCGCCAGTCACAATATTCTTCTATTTTTATTCTTCTAAATTTACCTGGCAAGCAATGAAACCGCGGTTCGAAATCGCATTTTCAATTTCAACTCAAGAGTTTTGACAGTTTAAGCTGAGTTTTCGTCCAATAAGTCTTGCATTTCATTGTCTTTGAACTTTTAGTGTCCCCCAAGCCCTTCTCTGTCATCATAATTGAAATGAAAGCCGACAATTGACGGAGCATGACGGAGCAGCATCGGCATATGCTTCTAAAAGTGTTTGATGCACGTCGCCACCAGATTTCCTCAAATCAAACAACGCAATTAATGAACGCCGAAAATGCATTTGTGGGCATGGAACGCTCAACGTCTGTATACACTGATCAACTCAATAACAGTAAACGGGAAACCGTTAATTTATGTAAAGGAAATCGTGGAATTTAACCGTTGCGTAATTGATGCTTTGCATTACTTTGCCATTTTCACCAACAGATGTCGGTGATCAAAATGCAGGCAAACAAATTAATTGATTTTGAATTTAAATTACTTTTCAATAAACATTAGTATAATACCTTTAATTGCAATGATAAGGACATTCTTTACGTATGTGCTTTCCTCTGCCCATCTGCCCAGCTAGAGGTGTGCGATTGCGAATCACATTTCCCTCGGGGAGGGCATCTACGACAATAAGAAGTATGTTTTATTTTAATGGTCAACCTTTACGATCAGAGGAGTGGTCCAAGCTTTGTTTTAAGTTTTTCTTAGACGTATAACGTCAATGTTACAAAGGCAACAAACATTGTTTTGTTGTGTAGAAGTTTTCATTCGTTTTGTTCCTGAGATTGAATGCCTTCTGTATGTATTTTTGAAAGATCTTGTTTTAAATCTGCAAGAGGGTACGGGATGAAGAAAATGTATAAAAATTAAAACTTATTGTGTGACAAGGTTACACAACACACAACACTAAATATTATCAATTATTTTTTAGCCGATTTTCTATATCATTTCCTAATTTGTTGCAGGTACTGCTATCAAATGTTATGTGTGCAATAGTCATAAGGATGCTAATTGCGCTTTAGATATCCCTCCAGATAATTTATTAAAAGACTGTCAGGAGGATTATCCAACCCGAGGTAAAGGTATACCAACGTATTGCCGCAAGATTACACAGATAATCGAATTTTCGGTCAATAATTGTAAGTAAAAGTATTAATAAGTAATTTTTATAAAATTACTAAAGTAAAAATTTTGTTTGCAGTGCCGCCCGATAGTCGTGTTATCCGGACATGCGGTTTTCAAAATCAAACATCCACCAATTATTGCTACCAACGGGCTGGTTTCGGTGGCCGTCAAGTAGTGTGCTCCTGTGATACCGATAATTGTAACGCTGTCGCTGGCCTACAATCCACTACGATGGTTGTTGTAGTTACTTCATTATTCGTCGGTTTAGCTTCAATATTAAAGCAGTTGGTCTAAGAGCATTGAAAATGTTAAAAAAAAAAAAAAAAAAAAAACAAACAAACCAACTTTTTATTTTGGTTTTCTCCATGAAATGTCTTTACGCTTTCTATTTTAAATTTTTTCGTTTACTCAATTCTCTTAATTAGTTAATTGTTTTACATATGATTATACATAAAAATGATCGTTTTAACAAAATCACCCACGCATATGTACGACGTAGACAACGTTTCTAAATATAATTTAAAGTGTTTTTCGCATTGCATCGCATAACTATTTGTAAAATGGCGAAGGAAATGTGGAATTATAGGTAAAAATGAAAACTTCAATAAGGAATAAAATTTAATAAGACATGAATATGTACCGTTTTCATTTTCACAGGATATTCTCACAAAACGATGCGGGGCGCAACAATGCCGATTTCCTCTTACGACAAAAAAATAAACCCAAAAAAAAAAAAAAAAAAATGTGTAAAAGTAGCTGAATACAAAAAAAGTGTTAGATAATATTTTAAAATAATTGGAAAAGTTGTATTCGTCTTGTGGACGAATCTTTGATGCTTCCCATCTCAAAGCAATGTATAAAAGAAGAAGCCCTTCCGTGTCTGTTGACCCACCGACCCTGGCTTCCGTTTACGGTTCTCAATAACGAGTAAACTTGGAAAGTTGAGGATATGAAGTAAACATTATTTTTATTATCGAATGAAAAATCTTTCGATCATAAACTTGCTGTCGAGCAACAAAGTATTCGAATTTCGAGAGAGTCTACTCGATATTTAGAATTGATATTAAGAATTATGGACTCGATGACTCGCTCTAACACGCAGACAGGCTACACCTAACGATTATATATACATTTTTCTTACAATCGGACGGAAAACCTTTCGATCGGAAAATTGCTGTCAAGTAACATCTTCAGGTTACGATCGAATTTACTCGTTATACGGAACCACGGCCCATGTTTTTAATCTTTGCACAACGAAGAAAGCTTCAGATCGTTTATGTGCTCAGAAGTCTTCGAGTTATAGCTTCTTCTTCGCCGAGTTTATGTTGTGCCAATCATTTACCCTAAATTTCACATTAACACCGAGGCTGTAAGTTGTACGTTACCGCTTAAGCCAATTAAAAGAATATTTGGGATGCCTTGCATACATGTAAAAGTCTGACCATTGTTTTCACCTCTGAAGATTCCAAAACCGAACAAGCAACTAAATCAATTTAGGATCTACTTGGGATCTATTACTATATAAGCATAGGTTGGAAGGGGTATTTTTCGATACTACAAAGAAAAGCCCATTTTAGTGATTTATCTTTCAATGGGAAGTATAAAGGTAAAGAAAAATTTTAAACTGTTTTAGCATATACTCTGAATAAATATCTTTAAAATAGCTTTATTTGAAAGAGAAAAAGCGATATTGAAATTTTTTTCTAAATTTAATTTTAAGATATAAAGAAAAGAGAAAAACCAAGCCAACATCCCGGAGAATATTGAAAACTCATCAGTATATAAAAACCTACCGTTCAGAATATATATATATATACGATTTGTGTTTTTTTTTTATTATATAACTTTTTAGACGAAAATTTTATTTGATAAAGAAGAGAATATGAAACAAAAAACAAAACCAAACACTAAAATATGTTAATTTTTATAATATATTAATATAATAATAATAATTTTAAGTTTGAAAAGAAAGATCGCGAATAACAAGAAAGAAAAACTCATCGAGAAACAAATTTCAAATTTAGCATAAAATTAAAATCAAGCTTGTCAATAAAAACAAATTGAAAAAACAAACAAGACTAAGGCAAAATTTTCTAAAAAATCGAGAAACATCATTTCTCTCTCTCTCTCTCTCTCTCTCTAGATATATCTTTATCTCTATTTCTCGCTCTCCTTATTATTCGTTCGGCAAAACCCTAGCTATAGATATGTATTTAGTTGGCAAGAAAGCAATTCCAACATACGACTTTTATCGTAATTTATTGAAATTTCTTTCCAGCCAACCTATTTGTTGTTGTTGTAATTTTTACACACCATCATATTTTAATCCACAATCAAACTTGCACACTAGTCCATCTCTTAATGTATGTAACACATAACTGACCAACTGCCAAAAGATTATTATAGATGAAATAACTAATTAATAAAAATAGTTATGCTATTATGTCCCTTTTTTTCATCGATCGGATTTTATTGAATTGTTTTGCAGCTAAATATTTCGGGGTTTTTGAATATTTTCAATCATTTTTATTTATGGCAAATATTAGATGAGATCCTCTCAATAAATAAACCAAAGAAAAATTTTTGCGTTATTTATTCATATAAGCGAACTAAACGAAAAGTAAACATGACGATACATACATGAATATGAATTTGGCTGTGGCATCTTAAATGCTCCAAAAAAATCGAATTATTATGAAGCGCAGAAATACGCATCGAGAAAGTCACAAAATAAATTCTCATCGGTATTTACCTTTCCGGCCTATTGAACTGAACCTATTATTAATAATCACATTAAAATCTATAGATTAACGTTAACTCACAAATATCGCAAGTAACTAAAACTGAGCATCATTCATTAACTGCGCCAAACTTCGTTTTCAATTTTTTGACTCTCCCGCTTCTTCCCAAACAACCATTCAGAAAAGATTTAAAAGCAAATGCAAACCCGCACGGCACGTCCCATTGGTGTACACACTGCACCACCTCCAGCTACCTACATAGCTGCTTTTCAAAATAAGGCGTGAAAAAGCTTTCCGATCCGAACCATTTCCTTATCAATATAAAAATTAAGAAAATCGGTATTTGAAGAAAGCGTCTATTTAATATCAGCTGGCAAATTTTGAAACACCTGTTACCTTGGTCGATTCAAAAACACATGGAAACCGAGGTTTGGTTTTAGCAGTGTCTGCGACTTACGCTGCAAAAAGGGAAAAAATAGCAAACCGTCTTATAAGATAACCTTAATTACTTACAAGTCATCGAACTAAAATGTGACGCAAAAGCTTTTGTGGTAATGATTTGCTTAATACATATTCAAAATATTGAAACAAAACATCTGCAAATTTAACTTAAAATTTTAAAAGACAAGAATTTTATCGTTCATGCGATTTATTTACATACAAAAGTTTATATAAACTAACTTTTTAATACCACTGCTTATGCAAAGTTTTTCAAGTGCAGATATTGAGAAGCACACGCGCGGAATTACAAATTCTAAGCTTTAAATCCATTATTTATTTTTTACTTTCTCAACACTATGTAGGTGGATTCTCATTTTTAACCTGTTCGTTTCCATGGTGGACTCTTTGCAATGCCAAGTAGCATTTCTTGGTAGCAATATCGTGATAACCGAGTGGACCCATTTCACAATCGGCACATATCAGATATTTTCGTTTATTAACGGTATTAGAAAAGCCAACATTTTCAAAGATGAACATGTCATTAACAAACCAAAAATCAACTAGTTCTTCAGTTTCAATGGTGTTCACATCTTTAGTAGTATTCTTCTGATGCATTAAAGGTAAATCAATCTATAATGTGTAAATGTTTGAGAGACTTCATATCAATTGGAAGTTGTAATTATTTACGTGTAGTTTTGTGTATTCGCCCTGTTGTTTACGTAAAATTAATGAATTACAGTAACGACAACGAACATTTTGTTTATTCTTATTATTTAATATTTCATTTTCACACATCTTTCACACGAAATATAAAGTTTTTCACAGCTAAACAAATGCATACTCTTATTAAACGAAACATTCACTACATAGTGATTACCTATCAGCCATTTTTTACCATTCACAACGGCAGCTGATACGGCAACTTTGAATTTACTTACAATGTCGTCAGTCAGCCGCCATATTTAAATCCAGAAAAATTGTACGGAAGCCAAGACGCGAAATTTTTATTTAAAGTTTTTCCTATTATTTTTCAGTGTTCCTTTTGTTAGTTTCTCGCAAATATCTCGTGTTTCGTAAATATAAAATATATTTTTTTACCAGTATTTATTGTAAATGTGTTAATGCAATTTAAAGCAATGAAAAATTAAAAAAAATTAAAATCCCATAAAAACGGAACAGGAAAAAGTGCAAATAAACCTAATTGGACCACATAAGACGAGCGCCAGAAAAAAAAACGCACAAAGATATTATCTTCCAGAATTTCCTCTTCCTTTGATAGCGTTAAGTAATTAAGGCGAAGAAATCGTAAAAAAACATAATGAATGAACAACAATTACGTCCTAAAAAACGTAAGATTCTTCTCGATGGAAATAAAATTCTACACCTGCTAATGACGTTTGCCGCTCAGGCTGTCAAAGTTTGAAAAAAAAAAAAAAAATTACAAGATGAATACAGATACACTTTGAATTTCTTTTAAGAATAATTTCAAACATCGTAGTTAACCAGGAATAGGAATTCGATTTGAAAATTTTCATTTAATATTTGATTTCATTAATTTATTTAAAGCTCGCAAAATATTGGGCAACGGAAGTGTTACCGAATTTTTAAATTCATCTAATAGTCTCAACAACAATAATAGTAATTTAAATCCAACTTCAAGCCAACAAGTGCTGGTCGCGAACTCTGGCAATAGCTCGAATATAAATTCCCCCGTAACGACGTTGTCTTCCATAACACAACAGCAGCAACAACAACAGCAGCAACAGCAAATGGAACGTCTTCGTTTGGCTAACATTATAAATCAAGGTAAGTGCGGAAAACTGTAAAGTGTTTATCGTTAGACTGTTTCATGCGAATTTGTTGCTTTTTTTTACATTACTCCCTATAAGAAATGCATGCCCTATGGCCTTATGGTCCGGCTACTTTCCTATCGCCAATGTTACCTGCCCCGAATATGGCCTTGCCCTATGCTTTAGCCGGTACTTTGCCGTACGCTGCTGTTCCTATATACCAAGGTTTGCCAAATGGAGGGCCTCAACAATGTGCACTTACACCGGTATCTTCAAATTCAAATGCCGTAACTACGACAAATCAAGCTCTGCTGCATCCTCAGCACCCGTCTCAATCACAGCAACAACAAACCTCAATACGTTCAAATTTGCCTAATAATTCAAATCCTTCAAACAATCCGAATATTACCAACGATTCTAATAAGATCAACATTCAGATTGGATTACAATGTGTTTCACAGAATACGCCATTGAATTTTAATACCATGAACGACACCTTAACTAAGGTGAATTTATTGAATTTCTGTGGTGCAACCAGTCAAACGAGTGACAAAGATGGTAAAGGTAGGAAAAAATTTTCATAATAAAAATTAAAATGAAATGCAACTTCCGTTTGCGTAAAGCAATAATTAAGGTGCTACCATATTTTATTACATTTTCTTTATATTTTATATTATTGTGAATGAAGCTAATTTCCAACACTTCTTCCCCTTAAATAGAATCTTCATCATCCTTGAGGAGTTCCCCTATATTATTGAGTTCAGAGTAAGTTTGTTTAGCATTTTTAAAAGAGAATATAAAATTTCATGCCTTTAAATTACAATTTTATGCAGTGAAAACTCTATCAATGTTGGCAATGGTGCCGGT
Organism: Glossina morsitans morsitans; assembly: GCA_001077435.1. Classification (NCBI taxonomy): domain Eukaryota; kingdom Metazoa; phylum Arthropoda; class Insecta; order Diptera; family Glossinidae; genus Glossina; species Glossina morsitans. Next base: position 27,151 of record CCAG010006162.1, read on the forward strand.
GGCGATGCTACGAATTCCAATTCCCCGGGTAGTAGTAGCAGCAGCAGCAGTGCCACAGTTACTTTATCTCAAGCTAAATTTAACGAATTGACCCGTCTGGCGTTACGTGGCAGTGAAATTGCTGAGAAATTGGCTTATATTCATCGTAACCGTCCGTGTTTTAAAAAAATTGACAGTCTATGCGCTCGCATGAAGCAGGATTTAATACGTCCTGATGGCGTCTTGCCTAACATCAATTCGCAAGGCATAGCCTGGGCTGTTAAAGATTTTATATTTGTTTTTACACGTGTTATAAATGCTTGGATTATTATAAAAGGGTATGTGTACAACACACCTGAAGGTTTGAATAAAGTCAAAGCCGCTCTAAGTCCGGACTTCCCTGCCAGTTTTGCTGCTTGGCAAGACACCACAATGGATTTTATAGAAAATTTGATTAAATCTTTTGTTAATCTCGATAACTTAGTACAATCACAAAAAAATGCTTATCAAAAATCTGATGGTGCTACCACCCGCAACGGCAATAGTACCCCTATAAAACTATTGCAGCCGGTCAATTCTTTGCTCGATGACTCATTCGATTTTTTGAATTCTTCCTCGGAGAAATCTCAGCAAAATTCCATTAACAAAAACTATCTGTACACAATGGTCGAAGATTCTGAAGGCAGTCAGCGTCAAGCTACTGTTAATGGTACCTATTTTAAAACTGGCACTTATAATCCCATTAAGAAGGAAACTTTATTAGCTAGTCAAACGCCAGGTTCGTCCAATTCATCATCTCCCTCACCTTCTGGCAATCGTATACCGACGCCGACGTCGCATTTGCTGGCTACTAACTCTGCTCTGGAGCAATATTTTGATGAACAATTATCCGAATTTTGGACACCAACTGAAATAGATGCAACCGCAGCAGCTGTTGTTACTGCCGCTACCGCTACAACAGAATATTTGAAAATAAAAGAGAAAATTTCGCCCAATTGGTTGAATTATGATTTACGTGTATTAGAGCAGAATCTAACGGAATTTTCCAACGATTTTGATCCAAACGGACCGCCAAGGCAACTAAGCAAAGATCTAATAGACAAACTTAATGTTATGATAGAACGTTTAATGTCCATGAAAAATGCAGATTTATTTTTTAAATTTCAATTCACACAAAACTACGTAAGTTTACATAAAAATTCAAAAGAAACGAATCTAATCTCCTTTTGCTTGTATACATTTGCAGTTTCCCGATTTTATAGCCAAGCATAAATCTGATTTCATGGATGTGCGTTCAATCATATTAAAATGTCAAGTTGGTGGTTATCAACATATTTATGAGGTTGTATACGATGTTAAGAAAATCATTTATTCCGGCAAAGAGTTTTTGAAGGTAAACCTACCTAAAATATAAAAAAAAAAAAAGATTAAAGGCCAACAAATTTGTTTCGGGTAAACGCGTTGATGTTGAAGTTAAAGACTTCGAAAGAGGGCAAGACTTTTTTATCGAAAGTGTAAAACTCTTGATTATGAAATCTTTCCGCACTTTGCCTTTCTAAGGGAATCTTGTTTATTTTGATGTTAGGCATTTTTGCGAATCGCTGTTGATTCCCGGTAGAAAAAGTACCGTAAAATAGGATTTTCACATATTTATTAATTATAATTAATTACATTCTTTGCGTTTTTGAAGAACACGAAGTTCAAAATCAATTGAATTTTCCTTTTTTCGTTTGCATCTTTTGCTGAAATTATCAAAAAACCAAAAAGTGAGATAAAACGGTGTTCTTTGCCCAAATTTTGGCGAAAAGTACTAAATTTGGGAAGACTAACAAATGTCACATATCAATGACTAATATCAAAGGCATGAAAAAAAGGAAAATTTGTAAATGCTACCATCATTATTGAGGTACTAATTATTGCAGAAGAACAATTTGCTACATAATTGGCTGCAAAATTGAATATAGTCAATTAAATGAAACGCCTTTAATGCATTGCAAGTAGCATTAATCGAGCTGTCCGCCACTAAAAAACTAGAAGAAGAAGAAAAAAAACTAGAAAAAGAATTCTACCTTTTGGGTAGGCAAATTTGGAAAGTGATTTAATTTTAACAACACTAAATGGACAGGTTTTTTTGTTTTTAAATCTAAGTTTGATAAGTACCTAACAATATCATTTTTAATTTGCAGATTAATAATGATGTAAAATTGCAAAAATCTATTACTGCTTTTGAGGCTGAATTTAATAAATTATTAAGTGAACCACCATTTGAAAATTATCACTTCGAACATATCACTGGCGAACCGAAAGAAACGCTTTACAATTATCGCAGTAAATAACCAAAATCGAGACGTCAAATGTATGATCAACTTATCGCTTACGGACCGGAATTTGTAAAAGACTTAAATATCTTAAACAATTTTCGTCATCTTTTTCGTAATATTCGTGGCACATTTAAGAAATACTTTTATTCAAATTGACAAACGTTAACCTTCAAACTCTCAATCGACTCATTTCCGTAATTCCCATTTAGTATTGCCAAAGAAATATTTATAAGTTCGCTAAATTTAAAATTTTTGTCTTAATTTTGTTTAGTATTTCTTTCCCTCTTAGTAGGTTTAATTATTATTAGATATTATTTTTTTTTTTTAATTAGATTCATCATTTTTCCTATGCACCACGCCTGTCTTTTCCCCTTTCTAGTTCAACTTTATTTTTCCCATTCCATAAAACCTTCCAACTATTCAGCGCTTAAAATGTGTTTTAATATTTCCACGTGTTTCAATTGCCTGTTTCCTTGTCAATTTTATATATAATTTAAAAGAGAAAATTATTTAAAAAGTATGCCAAAAAAGAAAAAAATGAAAGATTCAAATTATAAAACTTATTTAATACAACTAAGCTTGGAAATTGTAGAAACTAATTTACGCTCAAAATATATATGTTTTAAAATTCAAAGACTCACCTTAAAGCACATCGTATTTTGCGCAATGTAAAATTTGCAACACTTTATTAAGCAGATTCCTCCTAACCAACGAAGTTGATATAATAAGATGTATCTGTAAATGAATTCAAGTCATCAATTCTTAGCAGACATGTCGACTTTGTTTTTCTTTTTAGTTATAAATATTGCAATTCCCCTAGTTGTTAAAATATTCTAAGTGAATTCCTTTTTTTTTTTTTACTTGATATAAAAAAAAAGACAAAATTGTTTTACTCGTAACATTATCATCGTATAAAGGAACAAAATTTGAAGTGTTTTAGATTTTAAGAAAACATTTTTGAAACAAAATTTTTGATAAAATACATCACGGTATTGAAATATTTTTAAAAAAAAGTATATACAGACAAAAAATGTATGTATGCAATTGTTTATCCCCGATTTATAATTTGGTTTATTATAATGAACCATACAGTAATAACAGTATTAATTGGTAATGATTTATTTATAAAAGAACACATATGTACGTACGTTTCTTTTTTTCCCATATATACAAATTTGTTAATTGACGTATGTGATACATAAATACATGATATCTGATACATGATCGTTACACTGGAACCTACATCGTATAAATGTGTCTATGTCGAGTATGTGTTATAAATACCGCATTCCACTTATGTTGTTAAATAAAAATTTTATTGATTTTATTAGAAAAAGAAAAGAAAACTCGTGTATTATATAAAAAATACTCCACGATCAGCGAAATCCAATACAAAGACTGAAACAAAAAGTTGGAATCCATTGAAATTTTCGTAATGATTTATTTCTTCACTCACAGCCAACAGAAAACATCGATGAATTCCATCATTGCCTTGAAAAAAACCCAGAAAAACACCAATGCAAATCTTACTGTTTGACTTTGTTATCATCTTATATGGTACTCCAAAAAAATGCAATTTGTTCTATTAATATAAGCGTAAAAAAAGTACTTCAAAAACATTACATTCAATAGATTATTCTTGCCCGTTTATTTGGTAACTAAAGCAGAAAAGTAAAATACAAAGTAAACATGGAAATAGCCAGCAAAGGCAATGCCATTCACAGCCAGTTGAGAGTCACTGTCAGTGTCTTAATACAGTTTTTATTTCCTTTTGCAAAACTCTTCAATATTTATATGTTGAGCTAACAGCATACTGTGAAATATCGTTGTAGTATCTCTTGATAATTGTTCCGGCGTTCCCTGCTCCTTAATCTCACCTTGATCCATAACAATAATTCTTTCCACACTATTTAAACTCGACAGTCGATGAGCTATTAGTATAACTGTTGAATGCTTAAAACAGTTGCGCAACGCTTGATGCATAGCAAATTCACTATCATTGTCTAGATTGGAAGTGCCTTCATCAATACATATGACTTTGAAATTTTTTAAAAGCGCTCGGGCAAGACAGAGCAGTTGTTTTTGTCCAGCCGACAAATTGCTGCCGTTTTTCTCTAATTTGCCATCTAAACCTCCCAGATTTTGTACTAAATAGGTTATAGCTGTGCAATTCGTAATGGCATGCAAAATTTCTGTGTCATGGTAGATTGAGCGAGGATCCAGATTTTCACGCACTGTGCCTTCGAATAAAAAGGGCTCTTGTGTTATTAAACCGATGCGATCTCGTAATATATTCAAAGATAACTCTTTTAAATTAACAAAATCCAAACTAATTTCTCCACCAGTTATTGGTTCTACTCGTAAGAGAGCTGCTAAAATTGAAGACTTGCCGGCTCCCGTCCGTCCCACTATAGCCAAACGTTCGAACGCTTCGGTCTTAAACGTGAAGTTATGTAAAGCCGGTGGTAAATGTTCGCGATAGCGAAATTGAACATTACTGAAACTTAACACGCCTTGATTAGGCCAACCAAATGGAGGAGTTATTACAGTTCCAGAACGATCCTCACCATCCAGTTCTAAGTATTGATGTAAACGTTCTACGGCGACTAATTCTTGTTCAGTCTCAGCTACCGCATTTAATACGCCGCTTAATAAACTAGTAATCGATAAAGCGTAAGATATGGCTAAACCAACTAAACCGGGGTTAGTGGCATGTGCTGCAGTAACGGACGCTAATAAACCAGCGCCTCCCACCAGCAAAGCACCCAATAATTGCAAACGCAAGCTTAACCAACTTTGGGCGGCTGAAGCAGTTAGTTGCGCTTTCATACTTTCCTCTAGTTTTGTAAGAAAATCGCGTTGAAAACGAACGCTGGCCCGCATCGTACGAATAGTCACTAAACCTTGTATGGTTTCCGTGAAATGAGTATACAATGGGGATAGGGCATTAGTTGACAGGCGTTTAATATCCCGCGATGCATGACGGTACCGATATTGCAAATTCAGATAGATTGGTATCATTGGAAGGACAATCAAACCAAGCCAGGGCATAGCATATAAACTAATGCTAATTGCACCTATCAAACCCACCAACTGGGCCAAAAATATATTTAGTATAAATGGTAAGGAATCATCCACAGTGTATGTGTCCGAGGAAAATCTGTTTAAAATACGACCCACGGAAGTAATGTCGAAAAAATTGAATTTAGTCTAAAAAGAGAGAAATAAAAATGAATTCAAATTTATTTTATAAAAAATGTTTACTTACATACATAACTGCATGCAGTAATTTCTCATGTATATGCTTGGCAGCTTTCAACCCAGCATAAGCAAAAAGGAACGCTCTTGCTAATGTAAGCAGCGTATTGCTTAAAGTTAACGAGGCGTATATACCAAAATAAAAGCTAGTGCTGTGCGGAGCCGTAGATCCGTTATTAACATTTTTGTCCATGGACATCGCTACATACCCTGGAGTGGTAGACAAATTTTTATTACCATCCAATGTCGTATCAGTAACCCAATGCGCTAACCAGGCGTCCGATAAATTTCTAGTAACTTGCATTAATAGTACCGAAAGCAAGACACTAATAGCCAAAGGATTTGCAACTGCTTTCCAATAACAGGCAAAAACCTTTGAAGATAAATAACCGAATTCCCGCGATTCCTCCAGCATTAACTCATCAAGCTTCTTCTTTTCCTGATCGACATATGATGTTTTCAAATCAATTGATTTTATACATTCCAAATCTGCGCCACTATTTAGATCATCTCTGCTGCTATCTTCCAAACTCAAATCAATACTTTCTGACATATCGTCGCTAAGTGCTATTTTGCCATTCTCGATGTTTAAAATCTAAAAGAAAACCCGTTTTACAAATTTCTTAGAAAAATTAGGAAAGAAATACCTTGTGGGCATAATAGAATAAAGTAACACTACGGGTTACAATAATACGAGTCTTATCCTTTAGCAAGCCCAACAAACAATGCTTCACAATATGATTAGCGACATGGGCGTCCAAAGAAGCTAAGATATCATCAAAAATATAGACTAAAAATTATAGAGAAAAAAGAACAAATCGAATAAGAAAAAATAAAAGTTGGACTCGGTTTAGACGAGCTTCGAGTGACATCCTAATCTATTTCTATTCTTATAAATAGTACATTATATAATAAGTATATTAAAAAGTGGTAGCAACGTGACTACTTTACGAATGAAACTACAATGGAATTCGAAGGTTCCCATATACGTATATAAAAGTAGTACACACATTAGTTGCTACACGAGGATTAGTGTCATATTTTATAAATGTCACAAAACATCACTTGGATCAATCAAAATATAGAGGAAAAAATTTGGATATTCAATTTTTGTTAATAAACTTTAGAGATCGCAATTGCGGCCAACACGGCGAAGTAGGTGTTGCTATCTGCACTAATCACAAATTTCTCCAATTTTAATGAATTTCTTTTGTTTTATATAAACAAAGAAAACTTGCCTTTCTTATTTTGATAAACAGCTCTTGCTAGTGCAACACGTATCCTTTGACCGCCCGATAAGGTATGACCATTTTCACCTACACTCGACAAATCGCCGCCCAAATTACTGATGTCTTCGCATAAAGCGCACGCATAGAGAATAGATTTATACCGCTGCTCGTCAAAAACACCGCCCCATATAATATTATCACGTATAGTACCTCTTTGCAGCCAAGGTGATTGCGGCACATAACCAAAACCTTGAAAAAAGAGAAAGTATTTTGAAAAAACTTTAGAGCAAAATTTTATATTGAAATTCACCTGAGCTTATATCTTGCACACAAATCGAACCTTTAAGGCAATTAATATCACCCACCAATGCTGCTATAAAGCTGCTCTTGCCACCACCTACCGGACCTTTAATACATGTCAGTTCGCCCTTAAAAAATATAATGTTGAGAATATTAAGCGAAATAACAGCTGCCGAGCAGCAAAATATGTTACTTTTTTTATAAGTATATTAATATTTTCCAAACGAAAATTATGTCTCGGATTATTTTCATCACTTTGCAGGCTATCATATTCAAAACTAGCATTTTTTAATTGCAAAACTACAGGAGGTTCGTTCGCCAGATCAACGGCGGAATTATCTTTAACAACTGGATCGTAATAAGAACCGAAGTCCAAATCCGGCAACTGTGTTATAAAAGAGAATACAAATTTAATGCACAATAACACGTTATAATTGAAATGTCTTACATCAATCAATTCTTGAACCCGTTTTATAGAGATCCACGATTCAACCAAGCCATTCAATACCCATGGAAATGCATTCAATGGCCCTATAAGTAAATTTAATAGGGCCACACTTGTATAAGTGGTAGTGGCTAAGAGAGAACTTCCCATCCATACGGAAACGCCAAACGTAAAAAAGCACATTAATACTGGAGTAGTAGCCCAAAAATACACACACAACGCGTCTAAATATTTACGTTTCGATAAGAATTTTACTTCTGCCTGGCGCAAAACTCTTATTTTTTTTATAAAAACATCTTCCCAGGCGTGTAGCTTAATTTGTTTCGCCCCGTTTATAACCTCTTTTGTGGTTGAGAGACGAGCATCTTTAGCTGACATTAAACCTTGCGAATAACTAGCTATGCGTTTAGCCAACCAACGATTAATGGGTATAAGAGATGCGGCAAATATTACACCAGCTACAAAAGCGGCACCCAACTGCGTATATAATAAATAGAGAGTCGTAAACAGCTGAAACGGTATACTCCAGAAAGAATGAAACGATATGCAAGAATTCACGATACGGTCAGTGTCCGTAGACATAAGATTAAGTATTTCAGGTTGGGTATTTTTAAGACCTCTCGCCTCCAGAGATTTACGATAAATGGCACTAACCATACCGATTCGCATTTTCATGCCAACCATAGACATACGCCAACTGAAATGCGTGGAACAAAAGGCATCTATAATTTCAATAAGGATAAGCGTAATGTTTAATCCATTAATCAAGTAATCGAGACTTACACAATAACTGGGTGCCAAATAGACCTAAAGCGTACAAATATGGCTGCCAATTCACCTTTTCATCGTGTTCGTTATGAGCTGGTTCCTGCGCCAATAAGCCGCCCAGCAACAGAGGTCCTGCAAACGTTGATATATCAGCCACGAATCTCAGAATACCAATGAAATAGAACTCTTTCCCAAACACTTTATGCAAAGCCCAAAATAATTTCTTTGTTGACGATACGCTGGTTTGAAAACGTTCACTAATTCGCGATATATTTAAAGCATCCGGTAGATCGAATAAATCTTCAATGCGCTTTAGATTGCCAGCAACTCCCTTCGATATTAACGGATCCACCCAATGAAATAGAAAACGTGAACATAAATTGGCCTCGTCTTGGGCATGACCCAAGTGAACTTCATGGAAGTCAAAGTGGAAGTATGTGTAACGACGGGCAAGCAACGCGCTGCTTTCGTTATCTGCTGGTCCACTATTATCTCTGCTGTCGCTCTCATTACCATGACGGAATGGTACATAGATAGCACGGCCCTTCGGTAATAAAGTTGCCAAATAGCAAACATCCAACAGGAAAGTGACAAGACTCCATGGCCACCAATCGAAATTACGGCTGGAACGTAACCACACAGCATCCAAGACAAAAATAACCAGCCAGAGTACTAGCATAGCTAGGGAACCGCGATGACTCAGTACACCGCACCGCCGCGAAGATAAAAGGTAACCTATACACAACAACACAAGTAATCAAATTTAAACAACTAAAAGGGCTCGGTTCATATTTACCACAATGTACGAGCCACATTAAAACTTCACTACAGGCCACTAAAATATCGGAGGCGTACAATGTAGAACCCAAACGATAAAATTCTTCAAGCTTGATACCAGCGAGCAGAGCCAAGAGCAGCGATAATACGGCCCTAATATTTATAGCCATTAATTGGGTACGATTGCGTGCCACACAGCGATTATAAATACCGAAATTGTATGCCGAGATAGCAGCAAACAAAGTATAAGCA
>CCAG010006163.1:0-18697 GCA_001077435.1 Glossina morsitans morsitans
CTATACTATAGTATACTATACTTAACTATCAGTTACAATTTTCTTCTTTTTTTTTTTCATTTTAATGAATAGCCATTCAGAGGATGCCCTCTATAAGTGCAATGCAGTGATAGTGAGAAAGATATAGGAAGAGAGAGACAGCTAGTTATTGTTACCTAGAGCGTATGCTTTCGTTCACTAAGTATTATGCTTTTGGTGACCTATCGCTCACTATAGCTAGGACCACACACCAATCGTCGTTGAACTATGGTCTATCGCATGAACTCCAGATATGACGCCTTGACACCGAGCCTGGAGTCCGGGTGTGCCGTCTTTATAGTCGCACTTCTCAAATACTTGACTCTTCCTAGCAATTTTCGCGATTTTCTTACCAAATTTGTATTCATTTCTATTCAAATGTTTCGACCAAGAAAGGGATTACTTAAATCCGAACGCCTTTACGATCATTCTCCCCATAACGAACAATTTTTAAAAAAATCGCCATATGTATAAGAAATATTTGGAATTTTGATATTTTTCGATAAAAAACCTAACTGCAACTTATCAAGCATCTCAATATTGATAGAAAAAGCATATATTCATCCCTAGAATGTGTTGTTGCATACTGCGTAAGATTGGTTGAATGGTATTTATTACGAATTTCAGAAATTCCTAAACCCAAAAAACCTAAATTGTTGAAAGTGACCCTGTGGTTGCATATGAAACGCATGTAATAAGCAAACAAATGCCAAAAAAGTGAATTCCCGATGATATTCAGTAGATCAATGAAACCTTTCGTGGCCTTACTGACCGGTTTGTTCAAATAATTATAATAATAACTTTGATAGATAAATATTCAGATGACCTCGACTTCTATTGTTTAAATCGATAGAGAACATGTAGATAGTTAATAAACCTTTTCAGGCGTTAAAAAAATTTGAAGAACTTAATATGCTGCCTACGATGATTAAGAAAAAAGAAAAATTAAAAATAAATGAATAAATAAATCTCGAACGACCCCTATTTGTTTTCTTGGGTCGCTTCACAATTAAATCTTTTCCCCCTCTAATGCTTTGTTTATTGTTTTTTGTTAATATCCTTGGGCTGTTTTTTATTTATTCTTTTTTTTTTTTTTTGCAACGGGAGAATGGTTCATTTGTTCTCCCTTGCCAAGTCGCTAATTTACTCGAAGGCATTTTCATTAAAAAAAAAATAAACATTTTTTTGCCTCTCTTGCCTAGTAAAATAGAGGAAAGTAGTTATTGGAAAGTAGTTGTAGGAAAGTAATAATAATAAACATTCGGTTTAGCTGTGGAAAGAAAAGTGAAAATTTTTGTTTTCACGCGTGATTGACTTCCTTTCAACAAATAAATGCTTTTTGTAATGATTTCAAAGATAAAAACCATTAAAAAACCGCAATCGAAGGTAACGGAAGAACGTAATAAACTAAAGACTTTGTGGAAAGGATATCTCTTGCGCGTGGTAGCGATACTTGAAGATAACTGGAAATCCTCTTTTATTAAATAAAACAACTCCCATTAAAACCTGCTTTAACCTTATCATTTAAACGGGCAAAATTGGAATACAATAAAAGGAAGAAGTTTATTAAGATGCGATGGAAAAAGTGGGAAGTAAATGGAAGTTCACCTGTGTATGTGAAGCTTAAATTTTGTTTTTCTCTCGGGAATATTTTAAGTCATTTGCTTAATCTTTACAATACTTTTTTAGATAATTTTTTTTGTTAATTGCATTTGCAGTTCCTACCGAATCATCGAAAACGATTATAATTAATATTGGTTGAATACAGTGAAGGCTTTTACTTAATTAAGACGATTTCCCGAAAAAGAAAAGTTTTTTCTCATTTAAAGAAAACAAACGAAAAAAAATAAGGAAAATGTAAAGACGGAGAGACACTTAATAATCCGACCAATAAAGTTGTAAAGACCATAAATACTGTTCAAGACAAAATCTGTCAATTTATCACTGTACGACAAAATGAAAAGACAAACAATCATCATCAACATCCACAGCAATCCAAGCAGACATTGATGGGCTTTTAAAAAGTTTTTGTTTGTTTGTTTTTTTTTTTTCCTGATTTTTAACGGAATGAAAAAAAAGAGAATATAAAATTCAGATGATGATGAAATTTCCCTTGAAAACTATGAACGCAAATGTAAGCCATTTAAAAATTCCAGCAAAACCTATGAATTAATGATGAAAACATCGCAAACTGATTTTTATGTCGGTGTGAGAATATTGATTACCATCAACATAATGGCATAGAAGCAAGCAAACGTCACACTTTAAATTTATTTTAATATATATACTAAAAATACATATATGCATGTGTGAGAGGACAAGAAAGTATAATATTTTATTGTGACGTGATAATCTCTGACATTATTCAGTTAAAAGCTTTTGAGAGTAATTCGATTTTTAAATTGTAATCCAAAGCGATGAAAAAATATATCAAACAAAAAAAAAAAAACAAGACACTGTATATAGTGTCACATCTCACCGATAACGACACCACAGCAACTATTGCAATTGCTCAAATAACGACTTTTCAAAACGAATAGCGAATGAATAACATTTGTCCTTGGGCTTAACCAAGTCACGGTATCAAATTTGATTAAATTATCTCAGAGATTGCGCACAAAAATAGAACATCGACGGACGGACAGAGAAACTTAGATTGATTCAGAAAATGGTTCCACATTATAGGAAGGTGTGTCTTTTTCAAGGCTTTGTGGGCGTTACATACAACCGCTCAAACGTAATATTCCCCTGCGCCCTATGCCCCAAACGATTTAGGATATATAATTAGCTATGAAACTTTTTGTTAGTCCAAGTAAGGGCAATAAAAGAATTGTATTCATTTTGAGATCACGTTTGGATGTCCTTTCAGTCAAGCGTAGATGAAAAAACTCAAAATGTTTTCCTAAAAGAAGGGATGATAGCAAGCTAACAACGAACATTTCCATTTCTAAATGCAGCTCATAAATATCGATACTGAGCATGAAAACTTTTGAAAAGCATGGCAATCTTAACCTGAAATGTAGTCTTCTTCTTCTTTCAAAGTAAAAAAGCAAAATGTTCCGAAGCGTCAAATTTTGTTTATTGCTTTTAACTGTGTATGCTAACTGCACCACAGCGGTCCATCTTAACTCAACATTCAAAAAGAAGTAAATATGTATGAACGTATTAAGAACACTTTTCAAACTCCTTTAGCAATATTTAAACAAATCCATGAATGGCGGGGCCTTCCTTAGTTCGTAAGGTATAATTACGTATGTAAATTTTAATTTATTTTAATTTTTTTTTCAGTTTATTTCAATTTAAATTTATTTTTCCGCCTGAGTGACCGAGTAGGCAAGAGTCTCGACTAGCAAGCAATTCAATGGTCGTGGGTTCAAATCCCAAGTGCCGTAGAGATTTTATAATAATAATAATAATAATAACAATAATAATTATAATAATATTAATAAAAATAAAAGCCGAAAGCCTTAGATGCAGGTGCTTTAAGACATTAGTCTTAGAATTTATTCTCTGGCTAAATTTATAATAATAATAATAATAATAATAAATTTATTTTTAAATTCAACTTACATTTAGGCAGTTACATGGTTATCCCCACGATTTTGATTGGATCATAACTGATCTGAAATGCAGTAAAAAATTAATTTAGTGAGTACGTCATTCTAATAAAAATCCATGCAATCAGTTTCAAAGGTACAAAGAGTTAATTAACATCGCACAGGCGAGCTCTATACGTTATAACGGTCCAAGCTGTAGCATTTTTAAAAAATGATAACGTAATTATGATGTCAAAACATGCACTAACTTGTTGTATTACTTGCGCTTGTGGAGAAAATGTTCAATCTGTTTTTACGAAAGGTCTAGTTGCGAACGTTTCACTTGTTTTCATGCTTAGACAGACCGTAACGGGTCTCATCATTCAGGACAATGTTGCTTAAGAAATGATGATCTTGTTCATGTATTTCCAATATACGTATATGAAAAAAGCCCCTTAATTTTTCCCCTACCGAATCTCGTCTCAATCGCAATCGTATGTCGGCAGCTTTAAAATAGCGTGAAATGTAATCTGTCACGTCTTGTCTTCGATACCACACTATTTCAAGAGATGTCTGGATCATTTTGAATCATTTAATCCTAAAAAATAATGCATTACTTATCAACAACACAGACATATCAGATAAAGATTAAATCGATCGTTGACAATAGCTACGTCCAAGTATAATCTAGCGTGGCGTAGAGAAAAGTTGTACTGTTATCTTTTTTTTGGGTGTACTATTTATCACTAAAATAGACTGACAAAATCCTTCAACGCCATTTTTTTTGGTTTGTTTTTTTTTTTCCTTTAATGAGACGCTTGTCTATGACTATAAAATTTGATGAAATTTCATACATTATTAATTTGCTGCAATTGACATATATATAAATGCTGACACGTGTCAATTTCATATCATTATAATAAGAGACAATATCTCTAAGTGAGTGAGAGTACATTATATAATCACATATGAGAAATCAATTATTTGCATAAATACTGAACGAGTTTACGGATGAAACTAAAACTTTTATATGAAAAATGCACGTATTCGTCGCCCAAAAGGAAGCTTTAAAGTCCCCATAAAGCACATATATTCTTAATTAGCATCTAATTTTGAATCGATTTAAGCACGTCTCCCTGTCCGTCTGTATAATGTTTGTTGTAAACGTTCTCCTTACCGCAAAAATGAAGCTATCAGTCTCGAGTTTGGCAGCAAAGTTCGAAGTGCACGCGGGTTGATATTGAAAATGGGCCAAATCGCTCGAACGACGTGTCCACACTGCAACGTAAGCTGAGAACGCCTCGATTTTTCAGAAGGCAAAAACAATTGGTTTTTTGCTCATTACTCATAAACTGCAACACACATATGTATACAAATTTTAGCGTACATTCTATGAGCGATACTATAGTACCTGTACAAAGATGGTAGAAACTGACCACCCATTAACCGATATATAATGTTTTTTCTAATACCTTTATAACGCGCAGAAACAAGCTTCAGAAATTTCATAAAATATATAAGTTCTTGGTCAATTTCAAATTCAGAAATCGCCTTACCACGTCCCTTCGTTTATTTATCCGCCTGCCGAACTATGTAGTATCTGTGGTAAACATTCTCTCGTTCCCAAAAGCGAAAATATCACCTATAACTTTGCAAAAGAATTTCAAAATGATCCAAGCTTCTCAAAGAACACGCCTACAATGTCCCTATGCCTACGTAACAAAAACTAAGCAATTTTGATTTCCCTCTGTCTTTCTCGATTCCTCACAAACTACTGCAGATACGCTATATAAATTATCTCAAAAATTTTTCTACAAAAATAGGATATCGATGTTAAGTATGAACGATTCGGTCGGAACGTAATATAATTTTCTTACTTGTTTAGTTCAATTACAGGAGTACTGCTTTTAATCAAGAGAAAAAAAGGAAATAATTTTGATGTGTATTTCCAAAGGAAACTATGTGCGTTGATAACGGATAACCAAACGTATTAAGCGCAAATGATTCTGTTCCCTTTATAATAAAAATGTATTTATTATCAGCTTTCAGCCGATCGGCTCCAAAGGGTAATCTAATTTAGTTCACTTTTCACCTTTCCTTTATCATATGCGATACCCTGGCGTTACTAACAATGTATTTTTACTTTGCACAACATTTTTTTTTTTAATTTAAATAGCGTCGTTTGTATATTTAAACGATGATATTCTTGTTTGCTTTGCCTACATTATGGTGATGACGGTCTCATTAAATCCCATTTAAATGTGTTAGTTGTCAACGCGCGCGGCAGTACATTGGATATGTATTCATGTGTATGTTTATGTCGGAAATTGTTGTAAATTCATCAATTTGTTGCTGTTGCTTTCATTGTTGTTGATGCTGCCGCCGCCTTTGGTTGTGTCGGTGGTGATGAAAGCTTCGGCATTAAAGGATTTACGTGTCAATTATGCATTGAAAATCCCCTCGGTGCGATAATGGTAAAAGCTATAGGAAAAAGACTATGGTTGGTGAGTAAATTGCGTAAAAGTGTCTGTTAAACAAAGAATTTAATTTAAATAACAATAAATGTTATAACATAAAAGTGTCAAAATCACGCACTTGGCGCTGATTTAAAAAAAAAAAAAAAGTATTCGCATTAATATTTAAGCAGAAACGTTTAATATCCCACCAAAAAGGATTGTATTGCAAAATACATGACAAACGTATGTATGTATGAATTAATAACAATTAGCAACTGAAACCAGATCTGCTATAAGTTATTTTCTTTGATGATATTACCGGACCATCTTAAGCAATTGGCATTAGAAGTTCAACGAATATTTTAAGCCCTATCTCGGGTCTTTTCTTTAAAAAATAGCTTTGATTCCGATGTCGTTAGTTTTCTAAAGGCATGCTTGGACTACTAGGCCTATAGGCCTCTATAAACAACAAAATCAGCAAGTGAGATAATTATATTTAGTCGCGACCGAATTGTTCGTAATCATCATCAAAATAGTAAAACAAGTACGAAAGTTACAAAAGAAAAAGAATCTCGCATATCCACCTCTATGCGTTTCGCGGTGTCCACCATATTCACTTGAAAATTAACCCGTTTTTAGGCAGATGATTTACCTTCTTCTATAGACTATAATATCTAATACAAGTTCTATACACTATAATATCTAATACAAGTACTAGAGTGTCACTCATGGGTGCTGCAAACTTTTTCACAACATGAATATATCCCTCATTCCTCGTTGCTCAAGTCCCTTTTCTTTGCTTTGTACTTTTTTTTTTTGCCTTTGGAAGAAGTACAAGTAGAAAGAGTAAACTATGGAGATCTGTCTGTCCCATCCTTCAGCCATTAAAGAAACCTTTGCAAAGACAAAATTTTATTTGAAAAAATTAACTCTTGACGCTTAAGCAATGCAGAAAATCAACCAAACAATTTTTCAAATTTTTTTTTTTCCATTTACTAAAATGCTGATCTCTAGTAGACGATAGACATACACTTTTTGTTATTACAAATTACAGCTGGTGGCGATGCAAAATTCATGGATATTTTCAAGAAAGGAGCTTGGAAGCTTTCGTAGCGAAACCGATCTCGTTCGGTCAATTGTCTATAACCTAAAGAAATTTGCTTCGTTTGCACCGGTTTTGTCTACTTTTATCTGTTGTGCGTTTGTTAAGAATGATCTTTGTTACGTTAAAGAATTGATTACATTTTGAAATTTTCATATTACATCACATCAGGCAAGCAAGGTTTGCTTCTTTTTTTCACTCTCTTGTATCATTAACTTTCACTTTTGCACAACAGGAGCTTTGTGCAGCATAAAAAAAGAAAGTAAAAAAAATGCAGTCAAAAGTTTCGAACAACGCAGTGGTCTTCAATAGGTTTTGTATGGAAACGTATTTTTACGCATTTATATTTATTTATAAAAAATATTCAACTGCATATAAAATATTTTTTAAAATATGTAAGCATTTGCCATTAAAATAAAATAAAAATATTTTTTTTTCTTTTTCTTAATCAGACATCGCTCGGCAACGGCCGGCAAGAAATGTGGTACATACACGTAGACAGACACTCCTAGCAAAGTTTAACGAGGATTTCGTACTAACGTGGAAACTTGTTCCCCTTGCGTGCAGTAGCGCAGCGAATAAGAGTGCATGACTCGGCAATTCAGCAACCCTTCCTAGGGATGATACACAACGACATGTCACTAGCTGCGAATTTATTTATTGTTTAAAAATGGTTAAGAAGAACATGTGTTCATTTGTGATGAGGTAAAATTACCAGCAATCCTAGCTTATGAAAGCTTCAATTGAATGCATTTTTTTGTCTATTTCTGGCGCGATGATGGTTTTCTGAGAAAAGAAATCATACAATGCCCACAAAAGTATCTGATGAGTTCTGACATATATATAGAACAGTATGAAAGAAAAATAGTTGGAGATCTTTGTTTGTTATTTTAAGGTAATTGCATGTTTGTGGATTTTTACTGATAAATTCATAATGACAATACATGCTCTATAAGTGGTACATGTGGAAATTCGTTGGTGAACACCAGCACTTTCTTTTTTTATATTATGAAGAATCGCGCTCGGTTATGTCAATTATCCGTGCAAAGCAGTGGCGGTCGGAAAGAACTGGAGAAAGAGGAGGGGATGGAATATGACCGTATTCTGGTCGATGTGTGCCCAATCGCTCAATACTGTACCTTTAATAAGTTAAAGCTTCGACCAAGAAATTACGCCCGCACTGAGTTTTCATACCGTGAACAGTGACATGTTAGTCGCGCTTCTTATCTACTCCGCACCATTCTGAAGATCTAAAAATGCTTTTACGATCAATCTATGTGTATTTTAAAAAATAATTACAAGAATTGAACCTCACCCCTTAAATAATTAGCTAATGAATTAATCATTCCGCAAGAGTAACCGGGTAGGTACGAAATGCGGCTATCAATCGCAATACGATAAAATTTGCTTTGCTCGTAGTTATAGTGAGTGCTCAGTCGGTAAGAGCATAGCACTTACCGAACGTTTCCCTATCCCTTTCTCTTTCCTCACTTCTTTCGGACAGTCAACGTCTTGCGTAGACGTCTTCCCTTGAGTGATTGGTCATATAAAGATGAAGAAAATAAAAGAATGAAATTGGAAACCAAGCTATCGGAATCAGAGTTTTATGGGCAATTTTCTTTGCAAAAGGAAAAGATCGGTAGTACAACGTTCTCATAAGAATCTTTCCGATTTTGTCGGGTGTAATGATTTTGTTACTTTTGCAAGGCATTTTGAGAACGTAGTGACCCTTACCGTCGAATTTTCAGTGTTGTTCCGAGCTTATCGATTACACTTCTTTCTAACCACTATGCAATTTTTATTTAATTTAATTGCAACGAAAAAGTCAAATTGTTAAGAGTAAAGATCGATCGGTGCAATGTCTGCGCGCGGAAGCCAGTGAAACCAGTAAACATTATAAGGTTTTAGCAATTTCAAAGAACTTCTTTCTTCAGCATTTTGTGGCCTTGAAACAAGAACTGAAAAGCACGCAATGCAATCGGCAAAGGAAGCTTGTTAGTAGGAGTAGGCTCCAGTATTCCAGAACACTCTTCACAGAAAACCTTATGTAAAAAATATATTGAACCAGCTGCCAGTTTACGATAAGATTTGTGGACACTTTTTGAGGAATTTTTGAGACGTTCGAAAATTTTCTGTAGCAGTTATAGATATTCAATTCCTCAAAGTCTTCAAAATTTATAATTTATAGGAAATTCGCTTGTAATCAAATTTTAAACAATAGTGTATACTTTATGGACCGCAGTCGGTGTTAGGTAAACATAAGTGCATGTAACCGCTCTCCAACTTCCTTAAACTAATTGAAGTTTATTTCTAGAGTGGTATGGGCATCTCTCACCCTGCCACTCACAATCTAAGCTATTCAAATTTGTTTTTACTTTTCACAAAATGAACAAACAATCCTTCTCGATCCGGTTACAAGCACGATACGTATGCTTACATATATCCTTGTACATATTTATATGAGTTGCTTTGATTATAACCAACATCATTGAAAGACGTAGGTATATTAGTTCAGTCGTGGGTCTAGAGAGGGGGAAGAAGAAGGAATAAAGAATAAATGCATAGAATGGCAAATTGGACGAGTGTTCTTCGATTTAGTCCTCTTTTCAAATCTCTAACCTCAAAATTTTTACTATGGATATTTCAGATAATGAGGAAATTTAATTGAATTTTATAAATAAAGTGATGGATATAGTGACCAACTGCTACAAAGCTAAACATTTCAAAAAATTCGTATGGATGGTTTGTCGTCTCACCTACGATCTTTAATGAAGCCTTGTTGAGAAAATTTGGAAGAAGATGGAAAAATTTTGGGAAAAACGTCATTGAAGACCTCAAAAAAAGAAAAAGAAGAAAAAAGTTGATGAAATTTTCGAAATTTATTAAAAATTTGAAAGGGGTCCGATTTTCGGCCGATGATAACGTATCACTTTTTTTGCTTGTTTTTACATAGCAAAGCAATTTTCTTATGAAAATTCTAAAGGGATTACTTGTAATAATGAAAAACCATTATCAGAGTGAAAAGAACATGCTTAAACGGGCACACTCAAGCAAATATTAATAACATCCATGTACAAACATGAATGCATGAATGCTACTCATAAGCAAAACAAAAAAAACATGAAAAACAATGAATGAAAACACGAAGAGAAAAGCTATCGAATAATCTGGGAAATGGTAAAAGGGTCAGTTATTGGCAGGAATAACATTCAACGAAGGAAGGCATATATTGACTGATATGGTTGAGATGTTTTGAGGGTTGAGGTCACAAATATTTACCAATTGCTTGTACATATTATTGCAACGTCTGTAAATGTACGATTACGGCATTATAACCGTAATCAAAAAACGTTTCTGCTCTTTTCTTTTATATTTATTTTTTTTTTTGTTTGGTTTTTTTTTTTTTTTCTTTGAAAACTTTAAAGATCACAAACCTCAGGGGAAATTCACAAACAATCAAAAAATTTCTATTGAGTTTTCTTTTTCAAGGGAAAGAAAAATAAAAAATACCTACGAACGAAAGACTGATAATGAAAGAAGCAATATATATATATATATATATATGTGTATGTGTTTCTGTGTGTATAGAAAATATACTACACATTCAGAATAAAATAAATCTTTATAAATTTACATTTACATGGGCAAAGGAGAAAAGATGATGTAGCGAATAAAAACTTTCCATGAAAAAACAACAACAACAACAACAAAGAAGATGTGAAAAGTTTATGAGAAGAAATAAAGAGATATGTGTGTGGATATTTTATGAGCATATCTTACAGTATTACTCATTTAAGTCAACGTTTGTGATGCGAAATCGAAAAAATCGTGCATAGGAAATGCTACTCTTTTCCATCTATCATAAAATTGTTCTGTTCTGTCGCACCGGTTAAAAAAACTTCTAAAAATATTTGCTAGAAAAATATTCTTCATCGATCTAAAATTCTGAATCGATTTGGTTAAATCCATTTGTCGGACAAAAACTGTTATAAGCTTTAGGTAGGAAGATTTCTACATGCGCAGAGTAAGTCATGTAGGCATCCGCCCAATTACTTTAGATGGCAGTTGCAAAGACCCGGACTTCTGAGACTATTCTTTATAATTTCTTCATCCTTCCGCAACAAGAAATGGTTCTGGTTGATCGTTAAATTAATATTTTTCGTTACAAGTATTCTGTTATTCTACCTCCCACAAGCCGAGTCACGCGTTCCCCGCAAGCAATCTAAATGTTCTTTAACGATTCACTTTGGAAATTATAATAGTACGGTTCAATCGAGAATTTGTTGAAAACACACTGATTTGGGGACGTGCACACTCGTACATTCGAAGCTTATTAAATAAGATCGGATTGAAGAGAAAATGCTGCAAGATTTCATCACTCTTCTTGATGAAACACAAGAGATAAAGTAGGATGATTACTTCCATTAAATTATTTTTCGCTCTAGTGTCTAGTTCAGAACTATACAACAACGAGTATGTAAAACTCAAACCAAGATGACATTTTTTTCCAGTGGTGACTCATAACAAAAAGGCCTTCGGACGATGTGCAAACAACTGATTGTAATAAAGTTTTTGTTTTCGTTGAGCTCTTTACAAATAATTCTCGATTTTAAACATACGCATCCCATGAAAACAAAAACCCCCTTTCGTATACATGTTTACTAGCAATAGCAAAGTATTTTCGAACGTTGTTTCCTTACCAAATAAGATTCAATGACCACTGTATTCTTACCTGTGCTCAACAACTTTACTAAACTGGGACTATTTTTGTGATATATGGCATCGTGGTGGCGTCGGTTGAATGCTTTCACATATTCTTCTTCTAATATGTTTCTATTAGAAAAATGAAGGGAGAATTTCGTAATTGCATCGTTCTTTTGTCTTTAGCGGTAAGTTTGATTACATTTTTCAAAGAAATCCTTTCAGCTGGCTGAACAGAAATGAGTGCCTAGTTAAGTGAAGAGCACTGTACCGGAGGATGAGGTATAAGTGAAATTACATTTTCAACAAAATATATACAGTCTGTTAGAATCTATTTTACCGCAACCTTTTCAAAATGAATGAATTTAAGTGGTTTCAGAGTTAAATAAAAAAACTTTATTTCATACATATATTGGTCGTGTTGAAGAATTTATTTAGACTAGAGTAGGGTATGGGTATATATGGCTTTTAATTTTTGATATTTAACAATTTTAATTCAATTGCTTTTGTGTTTTGATGATGCAGTCGTGTGCAAATATTTGGTTAACAAAAATTAAAACGTCACTTGAATCATCCTTAATATTTGGTTGGTTGGTTAGTTGGTCGACTGTCTGAATGTTTGTTTGGTTGGTTGGTTGGTTGCTTGGCCGAATGGTTGGTTGGTTAGTAAGCGGTTATGTAGGGGGAAGGCCTGTCTACTATGTCAACAATTTTCACAAATAAATTTTAATCTTTTTCAAAATTGTCTACGCAATAATTTGCTTGAAACTCCCTTAATACGTATACAATAATACAACACAATCGCTCTTCGTATGGTTGTTTGCTAGAGAGAGAGAGAGAGAGTAGAATAATGCTGAACGATAAACGCAGACTTTTTTGAAAAAACTTTTATTATATTTTATTTTACAACAATACGAACTCATGAACATATAAACTGTAAAGTTTTTTTTTGAGTTTTTTTTTTGTCTATTGTCTGCACATGTTTACCATATGATATGAGCGTGTTGCAGACCGAATCAGAGCTTTGGGGTCTGTTTAGTGTTGATAAATAAATCATTATCATATTTTTGAAAATGTTTTCAGTTTCCACTTTTCTGCTTCGATGACCAGCCAACAAAAGATCTTTAACATATATTATGCTGAATTGTTGATGCGATAACATGGATGATAAATCCGGTATAAATGTTGTTTTTTTTTCGGTATAAACACAAACAAAGAACTCAAAGTATCTTAATACACAAAAAGTTAATACTAAGATGGAATAAGGTACCAGAGTACTTGGCTAAAATTTTTACATTTTAAATATTGTGACGTACGACGGCAGTAAAATAGATTTAGATAGAAGAAGGTAATAATGTTTTAAAATAGCGTTTTGTAATTTAAGTAACACAAAAACTGAATATATAAACACAACAGCAAGGGGGCAGTAAACTAATGTGTAAGTGTGGTAAGGCATTGCCGCTTTGGAAAAGGCTGAAGATGACGAGCTATGTCGAACATCTTGTGATTTGATATTAATAAATAAAAACAATAAGCAAATACAAACACACTATGTCGAAACGAAATACGGTAGCAATGTTGTACAGAAAGAAAGGAATTATCAGCTAATCAGAATATCCTTAAACTATATTACAATTTATTCCAAGTCCAATATCAGTGAACAACAATACTATGCACAATGGTGACAGTGAACTAAATTCAAGGGGATAAGTCATTAGTGTTTCTGGGAAGGTCAACCTTAAGACTTGATAATAGAAACAAAATCAGAATAATAATTTTTAAGACAGTACTTAGGCGAAAGGCTTTAATGAGTAAAGAGAATGGGACAGGCGCCCATTATATCTGGTATTTGGCATATGGATAAAATGATCGATTTCAACTTTGTACCAAGTTGTCGATGCTCTCCTAAAGGCAACGTCATATTATAGTCGCGCATAAAGTGTCTAACACTTTCTTTAAAGACATTCTCTTTTCTGCAAAATATCCTTCAATTCTAACTTGTACATATTTTAATATTGAAATATTTCGTTAAATTCGAAAAAAGTATTTTCAGTTTTAAAAAAGTATTTATATAAAAATTCTGTTGAGAGTTTATTAAACATCTTTTAATCATTCTTGATCTATATACAAACATTAAGGAAATCTCCAACCATTAACAAATACGTTATGCAAACAACTAAAATTGAATAGGAGTCAAAAAAATGTTCGGTTTTGATATTCAAATTTCTTTTTTAAAAGTTTTCTACTTGTTTACCTTCCACATATACATATGTAAGTCATCATATGAATAATTTCTGTTATCAATTCGTTTGAAGCTTTCCGCCTCCGCACTTCACTGAGGACGGGATAATCACACTTAAGTATCTTTATTTAAATTTTATTTCGCAGAACTTTTACACACTCGTGATTCCCTATGAAAACAGGTTTGAGTCTTTTTCTATTACGGAAAGTCTTATCGGTATGTGTTCATTCAGTCCATTATTTTGATTTAGCTGCTTTTTGATTGATTGACTGACTGACTGGCTGCAGCTCTTTATGTTGTCTTATAATTTTTTGTTGACATATGCCAAATTTATATGCAAATCTGTTCGTTTGTTCGCACATTTGATTTTCACTTTCACTCTTCACTCTTCACTTTTAAAATATAAACCATTTGTGCTCATATATGTACATCCATCCCTTGGTATATACCCCCCAAATAAACAAATAAATAATTAAATTTTCAATTTCTCACTTTTGAAAAATATTTGGTTTACTAATTGAAAGGGTGGGTGCCATAAGTCTGAAGGGGATTCCAATATTCATATTTAAATTTTCAGTGGAGGGTTGATTTGCATATTTGCGCTTATTTGTAGTAACAAAAAGTGTTGAGTAATAATAGGAAGCAATTATTCTGACTTTGAATTAGTCTTAGAAATGTTATGATATTTTCAGAAAATATTGTCAAAAACTAAAACTTTTTCGTGGACTTACGATTATTTAAACGGTATCGAATAGCTGCACAATTAGGAGTTCATCTGACTGCACTTAGTTTAAATCTAAGAATTTTACGGAAAGTCATTTTGCTCTCCGTGGTATTCCGATTAATGAAAGGAAAAGAGAAAAGAATATTTTCCATTTCGACATAGAAATTTGAAGAAGCCTAGAAACGGAAGGCTGATATTTATTTGGATCTGATCTTTATTTGGAAAACGTTAAAGCAACAAAATCTAGGCAATGTTCTTAAAAAGATTGATTGTTTTAAAGTTCCCCCTAATCAATTAAAAACTCCATATCGATATGGATTGAAAATTTCGTTAACTTTTCGAGGTTTTGAAATCTCTCTACTATATCATGATAAAATTGATTTATACCTTAAATGCTGTATTTTAGACAATCTTTTTTTATTCTTTACCTATAAAAATTGATGATGGGAATTATAGTATAACTAAAAATCTAGGCATATAATCTTATCAACAAATTTTCCTTAACGAAGTTTCCCTTAAAAAACAAGAATTCTGATTCGAGATGCATTTCATGTATCCTTTTCCAGCTCAGCTTAAGAAAATGTGAAAATCTTATAAGCATGAAAGCAATGAATATCTTTTAATTATTTATCTAAGTCTAAAGAATTTATTTGCTCCTAATATCTGTCCGTCTTTCAAGCTCTTAGATATAGATAAAACATCCCTCTTCCACTGTTAACTTTGCAAGCATTGCAAGTAACTGTTTTTCCTTGTTTGAAGGAAAAACAACAAATTAGGATCATAGCATGGCATAGTCATGTAAGCTACGTCGTGGTATGATTTGATGTTATAGACGTTAATGTGTTGTTGTGTTTGAAGATGTGCTTTTTTGTATTAAATTGTTATAAATATTGCATGCTATCATATCCTGAAGGCATTGTAAAAACACAATGTCAACCAACCATATCATTATCCATGTTAAGAAGAAAAAAAAACCAAAACCAAAAAAAAAAAAAAAAAGCATTCATAAATCTGCAAGTGATAGAAAATACAACCACAACACCATGTTTCCAAACTAATGGAACAGATGCAAATATTTTTGGGTGCTGTTGTGTTGCTTTTTAGCAATATTATAATATAGAATGACATCAGGCAACAAAGTGTTCATTACAAGAACGACTAACAACATTTCTAATAACAAACAAGAAAAACTTATAATGAAAACCACATTCGCCTTCGAGCGAAATCGCGGATTAGAAGCCAGACAATTCCCCAATAATTGTGGTCGATTAAAATTATTTATATTTAGGAAATATCTCTCTGCGGTCCTGAAATTAAAAATTGAAAGCATTATTGATTTTAACATTTTCCGATTTAATGCCGTGATTTGTTATCTACAGCCCTTTTATTCTATTCATTTCGTAGCTTATTTAAAGAAAAAAAAAAAAAATGAAACTGAGAATACCAATTGTAAGTGTTCAGTGTTAATTTCTCAATTTTTCTGTCATGTTAGTCCAATAGTAGACAGCCAACTAAACAAAGTGGCTGACCTCTCTAAGTTGCCGACTTGTGTGTCGAGTTGTGCATTTCAAATACGTATTTTGAGGTATAGCAAACGATACGATTTAACACTATGCTCCTACTCTTCAAGTGTAGGTACAAAGATAATCAATTTCTGCGTGGATGATTGAGTATCAAGCGTTGTAGAAATGAAGTGGAGGTTTATTAGTCCATTCAGAATGTATTACTTTGATTTCCTTAGATTCTATACTATATCTTTAGGGTTAAAAATGTAAAAATAATTTCAATTGTTTTTAAAAATTAACTGATTGAAGCTACGGGGTAAAATGATGACTGGGAAGCGTGAAATTTCAAGTCAAAAATTCTGCAATTGTATACATATCAACCCTTGCGAGTAATGATAATCCACAGCTTGACCAAGAGTAAGCATCAGTGTCTTGGCAATTCGAATATCGAATAAGTGACTGCAGTTTACTCTGACTGTAGTAGCTCAAGCGGCTGATGCGATTTCTGCAATTTAAATAATGTTCTCGAACTGCAATTTATTTCAAATCACTTCGTTCTTATACAACTTTTTGCCATAAAAGAATTTCTCTCTCTGCAAGAAATCGTTTTAAATGAACGCATCTTAAGGAATTATAATCTTATTAAATGCTTCCATTTACGTTAGATAGAGTTTAACCAAAATATGAATGCTTTACATATCTGTGTTTTGCGACTTTTAATATAACTTTCTCAAAGTAATTGTAATCAATAATTAAAATGGAAAATGGAATGGATCGAAATACGAATTTAAGCTCAATTACTCACACACAGCAACGATAGCGACAAAGTATTTAAAAAAAAAAAAAAAAAAGTAAATTGAAAACGAAAACCTATATGTATGTGTACAGATGCAAGAGAATAATTCTACAGTTCACATACATAAGTGTGTATATACCGAATTTAGTACTTATACCGAAAGACTTAATGTCAAATGATAAGTATCTAGGGGATGCGTTGCAAAAATGCACTTATCTAGGATCAAAGGAAAAAAACATTTGAAAAAAACAGCAAAAAAAAAAAAGTTCCCTTCACAGTCAAACGAGTCTAAAAACATTTCAAGTGTATAAGAAGCATTGATACCAAACAGAGATAAATGAAAATCTTACGATAAAGATTCTTTCTCTACCTAAAACTTATTGATGATGGTGATGGTGATGATGATGATGATGATGATGATGATGATGATGATGACGACGACATTCAGCATGAGATGGGAGGATAACGTCTGTCTGCTTTTTTTCTCATTTTTTTGAAAAATTAAACTCTAAAGGCTTAAAATTATTTAAAAGCATAAAGAGTACGTTATGTATAAAAGCAAAGCTTATCATCTTCATCACCATCAGCATCATCATCATTCGTATCCGTGATATTGTATTTTCGATGCGCTGTAAAAATATCAAAGTATTTGAAATAAGTATGCAACACTTTACAGCGTTATCTAACAAAATCCGTTTTCCTTTTATTTCCCTATAATTTATAATAAAGAAGGGGGAGAAAAAAAAGCGCGATATCAGCGGTTACTGCGAAAAAAAATGTTAAAAATATAAGTATTGGGCAAAATATTAAACACACAAGAGCAAATGCCAGCATTGAGAGCAAAACATTGTGCAGTACAAGGAAATGGAAAAGCAACTGCGGTAGAGTTTACAGAGCACGGATGTCCAAACGAAAACCTTTTTGAGGGCCAATAGCACTTCATTTCATTTACGCATTTATTAACTACTACGAACCGTAGGCCAATTAACTGATTACATAGATACACTTCATATTCAAAAAGAAGCCACCTCTATATTATGGAATATTAAAAGGGCCTACAATCCAATGATATGTGCCCCATGTTCGTGCAATACAACGTGCCGTTCGAATAAATTAAGATATTCCCTTAGCTACAATTACAACCAATTCATTCACTACTTGCTAGGAAATGAAAATTCTACAGTGGTGCAGCATTATATACTCTACACCATCTTGCAGTTGTTCATGTAAACACTTTTCCAAATAATCGTGGGGAAGTCCTCCTATCCGTTTGCAGTAGTGTTTATCTTTGGGCCAAAGCAGCGTACGAAACTTCGTCAAAGCAAGTCAAACATCTCGGCTGAACAAGAAAGAAAAGGTAAAAAAAAGGACACACAAGTCTAAATCGATTCATAAAGTGGTCCTGAATCGATCGATATAGTGAACGATGGATTTATATCAAGCCCTTCTCGGGGAATCATGCATCCACACAAACTTCATATACCCTTGCACAGCAGTGGTGTGTAAAAAGCAAGAAAAAGGCCATATAAAATTTGGATCGAATTTTTCAATGCACCCTGCCGGTTTGTGCGCACTATATGACTCTGCGATAGAGCTTTTATCTACCCAACCGACAAA
>CCAG010006165.1:0-25311 GCA_001077435.1 Glossina morsitans morsitans
ATAAGTGCATGAATATCTTACTTACTCGTAATTTTTGTTGTAATCAAAGGAGGAGGAAAAAGTATCACAATTATTTTTCCAACAAACTGACAGCACTTCTCTACAATTTGTTAACATTTACATTTATTTCTGTGCATTCCTTTATGTCAATTGTTGTTGGTTTGTTGTTTCTGTTCGTTTTGTTGTTGCCATTATAGTTGCAGTTGTATTCAACACAAAAAAAAAAATTCAAAATAAATCTTCTGTGGCATTTATGAAACGTGTGAATGTGCCAGAGAAAGCCCTCCAGGTATTGCCATTTTTCTGCTAAATGTGTTTCAGAGCATGTTTATCGTTTTGTTATGAAATTAACGCCGACTCTGTTATAAATTATTAACAAAAACAAACAAAGCAAAAGTATTACGTATATTTATGATAGTGAATATATATATATATATATATATATACATATATAGTGAATATCTATATAATATATAGATAGATAGATATATATATATATATATATATATATATACATATATAGTGAATATCTATATAATATATAGATAGATAGATATATATATATATATATATATATATACATACTATATTTAATTGATGAGCGCCGATTATGAAAATTAAATTAAAAACAATATTACTTTTCAGTGTTCATCATAAAAAAAATAGAATTTATATTTCTTCGCCATATAAGGGATTGCTTTTCATAATACCCCCTACATATGTTATGCTCTAAAAAGTACACCTATATGATCCAAATTCCTTACTGTTGCTAAATCGATAATATTTGTATCTAATTTTTATCATAAAATATTGAAAATTAAACATTTTTGCGAAGAAGTTACTATTCAGGAGAAATTTGATATGGACTAAGGTCCACGACATCAAATTACTATCATGAGCAAATTTTGATACCAGAATTTAGAGTTTTGAAGTATTATCTCACAGCGAGTGTTATCGAAAACTGTGGACGACTTTTCAAAATGAGGAGTTATATAGAGGGTGGCCGAAAAAGTAAACTAATCCGAAATATTTTCAAAAGGGTTCAACCTTTGGCCAACACTGACGTCTCAGTGTACCATCGCGTCAGTGTTGCATCAATTTTGCGATCTGCAGGTTGAACACAAAATCACGCATCATTAGACGGACAAACAAGTTTAGACCGATTCAGAAAACGATTCTGAATTGATCGATATAATAAAAGATGGGTCAGTTTCACGTCGTTCTTTACCCATCCGTACCAATTTAATACATTTGCGTATAACAAGTGATGTAGACTATAAAATGTATACTTGCAATTGTTCCTGAAAACAATGAAGAACAAACACAGTTTGAAAGAAGCATGAAGTCATTATATTCATTCCTTTGGCTTTTTACAGCTTTAGGACACCAAACAGAAAGGCGGCAACTCTCAAATCATGTGGATAAATACCGCTGTTAAAAATGTAGTGAACATATTATATGCGTATGCACACAAGATATATAAGTGAAAGCATTATATTAAAATTTCCAGATCATTAAATATTCCAGACCGTTTCGCATTATACAATTCTCCATCTATTTCCGCCAGGCAATATCAGAAACTTAATTTTGTTCCCATACAAAGGTTTATTTTGATAGGAAGGAGAACATGCTTGAAAACTAAAACGGTATAGGCGTAAACATAAGAGTTTGAAAGCAAATTCTAAAATAGCTGGCAAGAATACTAATCAAGACTCTTGCCAGAGCTATGTAAATGACCTAATAGAGCTCCGTTATACGTTAGTTCAATATCAAGATATGGTTGGATTTTTAGGCAAACTTTGTCAAAATTAGGAAACGTAAGATACTCTGTGGACACGTCGTGAATCTATATAAAAATACTTTGGAACGAGCTAAAGATACTCAAACTTTTCTTTCCACTACTCACAACGGCTTGCCTCTTTCCTTCCTTCGTTCACCAAAATAGAAAGTCCCATATCTCTTCGATTTCGCTGTGGCAAAAAGTATTAGAAGAACGCAAGTCTCGTGTAGTTCGTGGGCGTTATTGGGTCTTGCTTTCGATCATTCTCCAATCCTTATAGAAATAAATTCTATTTTCCAAAGCAAGTCATTCCCAAATTGCCAAATGAAAAGCACACACTGAAGTAAATATAGAATTTGGAGTGGAAATGGATATGTTCCGAAAAGTAGTTGAATTCACGCCACCGGGATTTGATGTAACAAACTTCTAATCCTCCAACCAAAATTGAATGTCCGATCGGAGATCCCAATGGCCCATGGGCCGTGGGCTTGAAAAGAGTTCGAAAAATGTGAGATGCTCGCAAACCAGTTGGCAATTGCATTTGCAACCAACTCGCCAACTCGGGGCACGGCGTTACATGATTAAACAACCTGCAACCCGTGATCAATTCAAAGCGCAATCCCCTCTACCAAACAGCTCTACCGCAACTAATACAACTTATTAACGAACTAAAGATAAATAAAACTCCTGGCAGAGTCAACATTACACAATGTCCTCTGGAACATCTTATTAAACATCTTGAAAGCCATCTTCCGGACTGAAAGAATGTTACTGAACAACATTACCTCATATATGAAGGCATATAATACGACTGCAAAACATCGATATGGGTTCAGGAAATTCCACGGCACCATTGGATAAGTCCATCGCATTGCAAGTCTCATATGAAAAGCATTTGGAAGAAAAGAGTATCAACTGTTCCGCACTTTTTATTGATACATCTCACCCATTTGACAAAGTATGACACGAAGGACTCTATAAAATTTACGGCAAATTATTATCTAATACACACACACACTTTGCAAAGATTTCACATAACTTGTCGCTCCTTTGCTGTACGAATTAGTGATTGTCTGTCTATCTACCACTAGAAAGATTTCAGAAGGCGCCTCCAAGATCGCATTTCATGACAACCCACTATCTTGCACACACACATTCACGTTCGCAGATGGCACGGTTCGATGGCCAATTCAAAACCAGATTGCCATCCTAGAGCAGTGGCTCCAAAAATGAAAAATAAGCGTTAATTCTGCAAATTGTGTGCATTTACACTTGGAACTCTCCATACGACATCCCAGAAAACTGAATCACATAGCTCGAAACTCACTTAGATCGAAGTTACTGATGGCCGTTAAATCCAAATTGTAATGGCTGTTAAACTTAAGCTCTAGATTGGGCCTTGATAGTAAAGTCCATCTACATAACGCTGTCAACATATTCCTACTGAATCCAATTATTGGGAACAGTTATTTCCTCCAACATGGCCAAGTTGCATAGAAGAGAGATACCAACTGCTCCGTGACACATAACTAATTCAAATGTTGATAGAGATTTAAACATTTCGGTCATAACAGACGTAATTAAAGAATGTACCACCAGATGTGTTACTAAAGTCCTAAGCCATCCTAAGCGTCCTCTTACTCGCTCTCTTCCCCCATTTACAAGGCATAGTCACTGCAGGCTTAATAAATTAAAACGTCAGCTTAAATAAGATGATCTGTGTTGGCAGTGATCAGAAGGCTTAAATTGCATATCAGACTTTCAATACTTATTGCAAATTCGATTAACAGAAAAATTCAATAAACCTATGAACATTCTAAGAAATGAAAAAAAATTCACCTTATGACCGTGGATTGTTTGCAGAAGCAAACAAGATGTCAAACAGATTTATGATTGTGGAGATGTCTTTTACATATACATTAAAAGCACTAATTAATGCATTAATGCAATTAATGCAGAATTGTTGTTGCAAATTTTTTCGTTTGTCGTCTACATAATTAAATAAAGAATATAGTAAGCATTACCATCCCACATAAATTATAATATGCCACGACAAGGAATTTCCCTTTTTGACGCTGTCAAAATATTAATAAGATTCGACTCAAAGATTTGTCACAAAGTATATCGGTCCGGTCATCATTGCATACAATCTATCAAATCTATAAAATACAAAATATAAGAAAAAAAAAAAAGAAAAAAAAACTTTTTAAAAATTACCCTCACCATACTGTGTTAACGATAAAAAGAACACACACACACACACACACGCAGAGCCTACAAATTATATTTTTCTTTATCTACTTTAACATGTACTGATGAAACCATCAATCCAATCGAAAACTCTTAGCCACTCTATAACTCTGTAACGCTCATATAACATTCGTATTTCTTTAGATGTACGGCATATAACCGAAAACTTGCGGTTTTCTGTTCAACTTCTTTCTTACTTAGATATAATTAGAACCTATACGTTTGCAGTTTGGAGGATATTAGAAAATTCCTTATATATTTTCGATGTAGATGGTACGATATTAATAATTCGCTCAAAAGCATGTACACTTTCCACACTTGTCCCTTACTGCACGTTCTAGTTCTCTTTCTATGCCCATCATCGGAGGATCAAACGCTTGCAACACCCAGAAGGAAGCTTGAGAGACGTCATAAACTATGTATATATATTCTTGATCAGCATAAAATTCTAAATTGATTTAATAGTGTCTGTCTGTCCGCCTGTCCGTCTGTCCGCCTAATTCATATCTATCGTAAACATTTTTTCGAGCATAAAAATTAAGAGGAAGTTCTTGCACGCAGATTAACATTGAAAATGAGTTAAATCGATCAATAGATAACCCTACAGTATTACGTAAACTGAGAAAACCTCTGTTTTCTAAAAACAATAAAAACTTGTTTTTTTTTAACCTGAAGAAATTGGAATGTATATTCTATGGGCGCTG
This sequence comes from Glossina morsitans morsitans, assembly GCA_001077435.1. Taxonomy (NCBI): domain Eukaryota; kingdom Metazoa; phylum Arthropoda; class Insecta; order Diptera; family Glossinidae; genus Glossina; species Glossina morsitans. The sequence goes on from CCAG010006165.1 coordinate 4,735, forward strand.
CCGTAGTAACTGTGCAAAAATGAAAAAAAATTGGCTACGTCTGTCCAGGATTATAGAGTATCAAAATTTGCTTTCTTTTGCAAAACCGTTAAAACGGGCAAAATCGGACTTAAAATGCATCTAAATGTGCACACCTGTTCATCTATCCATCTGCCCAACTATGTACTATCTGGACTCTTCCATTCGCTAAAATGAAGCTATCGCCAACAAAATTGGCAAAATAACTTGAAAGGGACCCATATAGGTCAAAGGACTCCTCTATAATCCAACAAAAACTAAGAACACCCTTGCTTTCCGTGCCTTTTGCTCATTCCTCCTAACCTACAACGGGTAGACGATATAAATTTCCACTTTTATTCCTTAAAAATATAAAAGATCAGCCGCGCCCACCCAATATTAGAATTAGTATAAAAATTGCATTTTTTTTCCTCTCTTTTAGACTTTTTTACAATGACAATGGTGTGCGTAAAAGATTCGTTCACAGCCGGTTATAATAATTTTCGCATGAATCGAACTACTACACCATTACCTTCTATTTCCCATTCTTAGCGAAACCTAGTGCACATTTGATTTTATACGTTTTTCTCGGATAGTTTTTCTATATGAGGAAATAAATGGAAAAAAATAAAAAACAATTTTATTTTTTGAGCCAACATAGGCATGCAACTTTATAACACTCATGTTTATATGGTTATGTGTGTGTAAAAAATATGTATATGACGAGTGTGTGTTGTCAGTAAACAATATCTGTTTTTTATTTACGTTTGCAGACATGATAGGAAAGCTATTTCAGTTCATGTCTAAACTGCTTTCGGACGTGTGCCCAGTAGTTGTCCCCTCATTCTTGTCCTGTCATATTCTCGCTCATATTAATGGGTTCATGTAGTAACAGATTAAGTTCATTTAGTTTGTTGACATATTATAATGCGGGTATGTGTGCGCGTGTGGGTTTATGCAGTAGTTTATGTTAAAAAATAAGATTTTTTTTTTTTTTGTTAAACATTTTAAAATGCATTATATGTGTGGATGAGAGAAAAAAACAACCTTTGAAAGAGTTGATAATTACAAAAAAAAAAAAAAATTCTTTTTTTTTTCTAAAGTTTATTTCGATAAAAACGCAACGGTACAAACAACAAAGAAGATAAGAAAACTACGTCGTATTTTGATAAAGAATGGTGATAAAAGTAATCAAAGGAAAATTACTTCAAAATCAGAGAGAGAGAGAGAGAGAGAGAGAGAGAGAGTAAAAAGAAGAAAAAATTAATTCAAATGACAATACGTTGTTGTTCGGTTCGAGGTGAAAGGTGGTAACGTTTTTACAAACCCTTTTCAATATTAATTTGTTAGGGGCATGGCACAGATTCGATTGAGAGAACACTTTCTAAAACCGTCGATTTAAACTATATTTTCTTCGTCAGGCCATTGACTTTTAAAGTATCCTTGCGACTTTTTCAAAATTATATAAAGCTTTCGATTTCTATGAAATAATGAATGATCCGTGATCGATATTGTTCACTCTTATCCACTCGATTCATTTTTCCGCTTGTTGATCTGTATGACTTCCGCACAAAACAATTTCACAGTAGACTTCCATGTGTCTGCGTTAAAAGCGGCGCAAATACCTGGCAAAATTGTAAGGAAAATGTTATTCCGTTCCATACGATATCAACTAATTAAGCTTAAGTTAAGGGTGAGATAAAAAAGTTAAATTAACCTATCAGTTAGTAAGTGATGCAAGGTCGTCCGTTGATATTCAACTGTAATAAATTGACACAAATCTTGAAGCACATGTACAATAATTTATAGTCTGGCTGTCTTATAATTGCTCGTAGAAAGGCCTTGAAAGAAATTGAGCTGTTATTTCTGGAACTGATGTTGCGTCAAAACAGTTCGAAAAACAAGAATAGAATATGTGAGGATACGCGGCTCTTGGCTCTCCTTCACCGAGCCCATGGACTGATAATGTTGAGCAGATAATGCGAAGAGTGATTATCGCATTAAGTCTGTCAGCGAAGCTCACAACGTTTCATCTAGCGCTCGTGAGCCTTGTTCAAAAGAATCATTTGGTTATCAGCGAAAAGGCCTAGGTAGGTAGGAAGGTAGGTAGAGTCTTGTTTTTGTTTTCTTTTTTTTTTTTTTTGTGGGATACATCGCACAATTCGCTTTATTCGGTTCGAAATAGAGTTAGCTTTTCAGTCTTAAAGATAAAAAGAAATCAAACAAACCATAAAAATGTTCTTAAATTTTCTTTTGAATTTGTTTGATATCTTTTTGCAACTGCATATGCATATTGTATTCTTTACTGTTAATAATGCTTTAAAGTTTCTTTACTAGCATCGCATCCTTAGTCTCTAGAGAGACTGAGAAGTGTTGGTTGCACGTTTGCTTAGTGTGGCAGCGGTCCCGTCATCAACCCCTTTTCCTCAATTCTTCTTTGCACAACTTCTGCAACAATACATGGTTTCATTTGTTGAATTGACATCGATAGACATCTGCAGTAACAGTTTCATTAGGTTTTAGCACTATATCTTGCTGAATCCATCCGTTTGCACTATTGGCTGTAAATCTACTTCTTGGGCATCGATATGGACGGCTTGGCTTTTTGAGCTTGGGATTGTGCACTAGGTAGATCCACTTTTCATTGCCAATCGCAATACGTCGCAGAAAACTGTTCTTTTTTTTTTTGCTGGGCAAGTAATGAACTCACGCGATATTGAAACGGTTCGAAACGGCATTTTCAGTCAATTCGTGTGATAGCCATTTTTCCTCCTTTTGGACCTATTTGGAAACATTTAATTCATCGCAGCTAAGCTGTTCACAACTTCTTTGAGAGTTCGAGCCGGATTTTCGTCCAATAAGTCTTGCATTGTCTTCAAATTTTTTTGGTCCTTCTGTCCGTTAAAGGGTTGAACTGAAAACCGACAATTGAGATATGATAGACTAGCATTAAGTTTCTGAACGTGTTTGGTGGGGTGGGTTCGGCAGCAGATTTCTTCAAATTAAACAACAAAAGTAATAAATGTCGAAAATGCAATTGTAAACGTTCCATGATTAGCTTTTGCATACACTGAATAACTCAATAATACTAAATGGAAAGCACTTTATCGCTGATCAATATATATGCAAGTACCTTTTATAATCAAAACTTGAACTTTTTATTTTTAGTTAAACTAACTAATCAAAGATACAAACAAACAAAGATAGTAAAAAGAAATAAACAGGGTCTCTACACCTCCATATTGCCATATACGTAACAGCTCTTGTACTTTCTAAGGTTATTTCGTTGAATACCCGTTTTTGTTCACAATCTTGGATTGCTCCCTTCAATGCTACGCACTTTCTTTACCCAAAAAAAAAAAAAATTTGGAATCTCCGGTCCGTAAATTATGTCAAGCGAGTTTACACGAACGAATTGCGATTGCAGTTAAATAACTTACTTATAATATGTTTTAACAAACACTGTCACTGAAATAAACTCTGCAGTATTTCCATTTATCTTTAGTCTATTAAATCAACATTTCGTTCGTAGTGTCCGATTAATGTATTCAATGTTATTGTGAAATAGGTAGCTATCCATGAATGTATGAATTATAGCGTCTTTTTAGGTTTTATTTTCTTACAGCCGATAAAATTAAATAATTCGACTTAGTGTTAATGCAAAAGGTGACAATGATATATAGGCTTGCTTGTTAACAGCAGTGTAGTTAGCAGTGTAACTAGCGGTATGCTTTCGCACCAATGCATTCTTTTTCAATGCTATTTAAAATCGCTAGTTGTCCGAACATTTTAAGCATATGGTTACATATGCAGCATTCTAACGTCGATGTAATTCTTGCCTACGATTGATTAATTTCTGCTTTTAGTGCCCTTCAATTTCCTACAGTTACAGTCTTGACTGATCTGAACTGTCGGTTTATTTTGGTTCTTGCCGTACACTCGCTTTATCATTAATAGAAGATTACACACGATTGACAATAAGAATTCGACGCTTGTACCTTTAATAATTTTCAACAATTTGAATACGACTATCATCCACATCCACTGCAACTGTGAATGTTATCTGCAATACCTAAAAAGCCATAATAGCCTCGAAAATAACTCATAGTATTTACATATTGGCTTTAGAGATAAATCCGCTTAAAATGGATAAAATACTTGACGTTTATCGCATATTTATTCTAAGCGATAACTATCCAAAATAGCAAAAAAAGTTTTTATATAAATGCATGCGCTTCCAAAAAAACGTATCTTTCAACTACCAGTTCACAAACATTTCAACATATATGCTAACGATTTAAAATTTCCACAGCTAAGCATATTTTCAATCGATCGAATTTCGATAATATTTAAGTTAGCAAAAAGAAATACACATATATTTGTATGTCGATTTCTTGACTATTACAATTTTTTCAATAAGATTGGTTTCAAGTTTTCTTCTTCTTTTTCTTCTTCTCCTCCTTTAGGAAAATAGCCTGCAGGCACAATAGCCACTATTCAGTTTAAACCCTACGCCGTTCAATGTTCATATTGATATTTTTGTCTACTTCTTCAGGAGGTACAACAGAATTTTCTTCATCTACTCTAACCTTCCTTCCATAAGGTGTTCAACGTGCTCGCTTAACAAAATATTCATTTTTTAAATTCTACCTTTCCTCCAATCTTCTCGGCACCTTACAAATATTGCTTGATATCCATATACTACGTTAATGTACACATCACTTATGTTGATTTCAGTTCGCAAACTATAGGGTACGGTGTATGTATAATTTGAAATCCATACTGACTTTTTTCGAATGCAGTATTTCTATTAAAACATATATATGTATATATATATATATATATATATATATATAAATATAAATCTTGTAAAGAGTTCGAAAATTAAGCGGAGCAAATAAAATCGCACGATGATCCAGTGCGCGCACATTTTCAAATCTTTAGGAAGCATGTCTTGGCCAGATGCACCATGAAATGTCTCCTTTACTATAACATCCCGCTGTGAGTATAAAAACCATCCAATCGTTTCTGTCGTCTTAAGACTATGAACTTTCTCTAGAAACGAAAAGCTTCCTATCCAGCGATGATAATAATTTACGCTTACCTTGCGATTCTATTTAAGAAATGGTTGGCATCATTTTTAACGGAAAATTTTACAAACGTTCATAAAGCTGGAAAACTTAAATATGTTGGGAAAATGAAAAAAAATTTGAAAGAAAAATTGAGTAAAAAGCTACGACCCATCAATAAATAAGGTCTTAGTAGCTCAAAAATGTTCCGATCCATACCGTTTTTAACAGCGTTTATCCCTCGGCCAACACACGTCAGTATACCAAATTTCATCAAAATATATCAAAAATTGCGGCCTATAGGTTCAACACAAAAAGGCGAGACGGACAGACGGAGAGACAAGTTCAAATTCGGAAAGTGATTTCTGAATCGAATAAAGGTCAAATATATCTTAAGCACTCGTGGGTATTGCATACATCCCCACAAACATACCCTTGTACCACAAGTGATGTATGATATAATATCTATATCTTTTATGAAAGAACGGAAACACATTTATCAAAGTGAAGCGCAAATCTAATACACCCTCACCGTTCGACAATTAGTGTGAAAAACGCTTAAAGAATCATTAAACCGAGATATGGTTCAAGGTTAATGTAGTTCTCTCATTCTTTTTTTCGAAAAATATGTCATTCATACGCCATGTTGTACACAAGGTCAAGTTACAATTGACTTGCGTTTCTTTTAACTTTTCGAGTTTCCCTAATTGCGTCAGTTGACGGCATATTTCTTATTAATTGACGTCGTTTTGCTTCAATATTTCTTTTTAAATGCTGTCGAGAAGGCCGGATAGAATCGGTTCATCCTTTAAAGTCGTTTCTTTTGAACGGAATTTGACAAGCCAATTTCGCTTATCAAACCTTCATCATATACAATTCACAGAATGAGTATGTACTTCTTCACTCGATTTTAGGGATGTCGAATAATAGCTTAATAAAATGTGCACTACACAAAAGAGTTGTGTGGAGACTAATTGAGCCCTTATCTATTTAGTGTAAGCAAAAACTCGTTTCCTCCTGTGGCTTGTAGTAGATAATAGACACGAACATAGACTCCGTCTACCTGTATCGGAAGTTGTTTATAACTCGACCTAATCGAACACAAACTCACATAAAAACATTACGCTTGGGTCATGCCGACCGTTAAATACCCTACGGTAAATCACGTAATACAATTCTTCGTTTATTTCCGTGATAAAATACTAAAAGCAACAGTTTGTTCATAAGTAAGGGTATACTTTTCCCGATAGTTCTTATACGCAGGAACGTCCAAAACGTAGACTGACATCATCCAAATTTAGATTCTTAGACTTCCTGTTAAAGTGCTAAAAATGAAGACTTTGTTGCCGTTTCAATATTCCAGAGTAACCGTATACGGGATGAGGTTCAAAAAATATACCTATGCGGTTTAAATTTGGCGAAGTCAATTTCAATGTCAAATTACCGTTGGGGACCAAGTTTCATCACAAAATACTCAAAAATAAATATTTTTGTTACGTGATATACTATGAAATACTATTATTCAGAACTACAAAGACACATTTGTCCAGAAATTTTCAAAATTGGAGTTTTTTTTTTGTACAACGATTGTTTCAAAATAAGGCATTATGTGGACTTTGGTCCAATCCAATCCATTTTCAATAAGAGCATCTCAGTGTACCAAATTTCGTCAAAATATATGTCAATAACTGCGTGCTGTAGGTTGAACACAAAACACGGACAACGGACAGACCGACGGACATAAAAGTGTAAATTATATAATAGAACGATCCTGAATTGATCGATATAATAAAAGGAAAGTCTATCTTAAGCACTTCTGGATGTTACATAGGTTCGTGCAAACTAAGTGTACACAGTACCGCAAGTAGTGTGGCATAAAAAAGCCCTAATCAATATTCTAAACGTAGACCAGAAGCGTGATTTTAGAGCGTATATGGTTTTCTAGCACGTTTTGACACCCAACACCTACACGTCGATGATATCTTCATTTCGTTAAAAGGTCTGCAACATTCTGAAGAAATTTTCAGACATCTTATAAGGTATATATGTTCTTGATCAGTACGAAATTCTGAATTGATCAAGGCAAGGTTTGTCCGTTCAACTGTCTGTCTGCAGTACGCTTTGCTCTTTTTACATAAATTATCATAACAACTTCAAATTCGTCGAAAACACTTGAAATTTTTACAGGCAGATTTTAAAGTAGTTATCAGTGGAGCAAATACGTCGGAGAACTTGTCTATAAAACAATATGATTTTATTTTAAACAAAAGTAGTGAGTATAGAAGACTCGACCATATCCGCATATAATTTACTTACTTATTATTTATACTAAACGAGTTCATGTGACTGACCATACATGTCGTTGAACAGTTTATTAAGTTGTATCTGCAGTGGTGTTGGAAATTGAAGTTTGGTGTGACAGGAATATTTTGATTACAAAAAGATTAATAGGAAAAGTTTTAATACACAAGAGCTACTGAATAATTTATTGAGATGGTGGTGATTCAATTACTATACGCCTTTATTAAGCTAAGAGTACTAAGTAAAATAAGAAGTGAGCAAAGGTTAAGAAAAAAGTTCACATATTTTTTAAAAGTGCCATACCATCCATATATGAGAAGTATGGTGAAACAAGAATTAATTTACTGTGATAATCGGCCTAGAGGAAAACAAGTAAAAAGGGAAGACGAAGAGTTTGAGACCAATCTTGGATGACTCAACAGCCATTCCCTACTAAGGACCTTTACACTACTTATAATTATATAAACGTCAAAGGAATTGCAGTAGCGATGGATGACTTATGAGACTTGGAATGACTTGGAATTTTTTTTGACAAAACTGCTTATATACTTATATATTTAAAATATATCTAAGCAGTTGTTGAAATTATTAAGTAACAAATTCAAAATCTTGTAAGGCACTTGTAAAGTTTCATCCTAAATATGGACTCTACGAATCACAGAGCCCTGCATATATGAACGAGTGGATTAGTTTTCAAAATAATATGATTTTTACACTATGATTAGCTCATGGCTTATAAACAACAACAACAAAACGGCATGATATCTCACCATGCAACAACTCATATTTTATGTATAGCTAAGTAAGCCGCTAAGCACGAGCGATAATACAACTCAGAAACTTACTTAATTCAAATTCAAATTTCAATAGAAGAGCAAACAATATATGGAACCTTGGAATTGTTACACGCATATTTAACTTTTAAGGATTTCCTGGCATTTAGGTTTTTTAATGAGAACAAAATGAAAAGAAAAGAAAAAAACTAACCTTTCATACTCTATACTGTAGAATATATGTGGAAATTTTTATCGTCTATCCTTTGAAGTTTGTGAGGAACCCTAGAAAGTAGAGCTGTTCTCAGTTTACGCTCCCCTCGACCGATTTGACTCATTTCCAATACTAACATACGTGCAGAAACTTGTAAAACTTTTGCCTAAGTTGAACACGATATCTTTGCTTGCTTTGACGGGAGAGAGTGTAGCCTACACATTATTTAAATAGACAGATGGATGAAAGAAGGAGATGGATTCCGGCCTTGATGGTGTGCGTAAAAATGTACAACAAATCTTTGGGATTTGTGGAGCTTCCTTCTGCGCGCGTTACACGAAGTTTTGATGCACCATAATATTGGGTAAAGATGGGAGCAGTCGGCTTTTTCCATTTTTTTACACAGATTTGAAGAATTGCCGATAAAGTATATATGAAAACTTTCACAACTTGATCTTTTTTAGTTTCTGAGTAACGAGCAAAATACAATCTTTGTTTTTTTTCGTCTCGAAATTCGAGTTTACGTCTTCGGTTGATTTGACCCATTCTCAATACCAACTTACATGAGGTGACTTCCAATGTTTCAATGTGCCAAATTTGAAACCGAGACCACGACAGTGTGTCCAACAAACTTTACGAAGACGGACAAGCGGATAGGCGAACATGCCTAAATCAGAATTCCGAAATTAATGCCAAAGCTTCCTTTTGGGTGTTGCAAACCTTTTGACAAAACGAATATGCCTCATTCTTTTCTTGATGCATGAATGCAAAACAATACAACAATAATTGGTATAAAACAACATTACCTATAAAATATTGCGATGTTGTTATTTTTTTCGTGTTTTTTCACTTTTCGAACACATCAACATTTTATAGTGATTTTAATGAACTTAAGTTTAAACTATTTTGAAATCGCAATTTCGAAATACAAAAGCAAAAAAAAAATTAAACATCTATTATTGAAGTTCAACATTATCCGGCATTGATTGATTTCATTTAAATAATGTCGAAAAAGTTCTTGTTGCTCTTCAAACTTTCTGTTTGTGTTATGTATAATTGAGTTGAATGAACATGAAATTTCCGGTTTTTCTATTTCTGGACTCTTTTTATATTCACCTCCAAATGATGACAGTTTACTAAATTTGTCCATTCATTTGTACGCGTAAATAAATATCGAAGATATTATAAATTCTTGATCAACGTAGGATTTCAATGTCGATCTCGATTTAATCATGTCGACTTATCCAACGTTTCTTTTGTAGCGTGTTAGCGAAACACTTATGGTTTCCAAAAATTGCGAATACCAAGTTGATTCGCACTATGCAAATTCTTGATTGATGGCCATGGACACAGTTTGAAAACGATACCCTTTCAACCGGAATTAATGGGAAACTGCAACTTAAAAATCGATTGCAGACATTACTTTATTAAAATATATATATATAGTCAGGTCTTTTAAAACATAATCGAATACCTAAGTATCGCTCCAATAGATCAAAACGTTTCAGTTAGCCCTTATACGAACTTAGCCTATATTTAATCAAACGTTGGAATAACAATTTCGAAGAAATACCTAAAATATCAGCATAAAGAAGCTCTGATCGATCAACTAACATTTATCACTTTGACATGTTGAGTATCACAGATTCAATCCAAGGCGAAACTAAATTTTCTTTTCGTTTCCATCTGGAATATTTTCTAGCCAAGTGCGTAAAGCGCAAGGAAAATATTGCTTTAAAAATTTCTTTGAAAATATTTTCTCTTTTTTCTTTTTCTCCTTTGTACACATAATTTAATATTTACAACTCGTTAAACATGAAACATAAAGAACAATGTCAAAATCAAAAACTAAAAACTGAGCAGTCAGCGAAGAGGGAAGAGCTGTGCGATATGTAGTAAAACAATTAGTCAACATAAATTATGCAGTTGGCACTCGGTTCACTCTCAGATTTGTAAGCAGCGAAGAAAGAAATTAAATAACGATTCTAACCTCATGTAGCGAAAATGAATGCATTCATGCATACGAATGCATTTTTCATGCTTACATTTCTTCGGCGAGATTACAAAATCATGTAAGCCCAGTTTAGCTAGTTGATGCTTTGCCTGTAAACACTATACAAGTTTTTGCTTTTTAAATTCCATACAAAGCTTTGTCGCGCTTATGGCAAATACATTCACTTTATATAAAATTGAATTAAACTCACATTACTCTTTACTTAAATAGATAGCAAATCTATTATATATATATACATACATATATACAAATATAAGTATATATACATATGCATATAATGTTCGTAGTCCCAGAAATTGTCGACTTGACACGGAAACCACAAGGAATATTAGAAAAAAAAAACCTTTATTCCGCTTCATGGTCGCCTTTTAGTTCGATGTAACTTCTCGAGCGATAGTTTTATAGCTTATATGCAATGCCCTTGTTTATAGTATATAGTAGGAAAATTCCAGCTTCCCAAAATACGCATTAAGTGCGTATGCTTGCCACCTTTTCATTGTTGGCGAACTATATTTTTATGTTACGAAATGAACAATAATAGGATAGAACTATAGGGCACGGGAGAAAGCAATTCGATTTGTATCGAAGGCTGCTTTTGCGACGTTATGAACTCAGCTATCATCATACCTGCAACTGCCTTGCTTCGACATTTTCAATCATTATGCAAAGTGCGGAGGTTTTTGAAATGCCTACTGCCTTTGAATCGATGTTCGCTCAATAGCATTTTGTGGGTTTTTTCACTATTCTTTACGTGGTCAACTCATCTGATCGATCACCAAAACATTGCTCTCAGCATTTCATACGACCTCATTTGAACGCTGTCACGTAATGCGATGGGTGTAAAAGCACGTTTACCCAGAGTAGAGTCAGATGAGACTTTGATATTGTGCTTGGACTGAGAAATTTTAAAATGAAAACATTATAAAAGGAAAGCAGCTGCAAAATGGCATGAAATAATGGTCATCGAGCGGTTTGTTCGATGCATGTAAATTTGTTGTTTTCTTCGCCGGGTTTCAAAAAATACTTGATCGATCGTCTATAGATTTTCGATGATATTTTCAGAAAGTTTTTCATCAACTGCTCTGCTCTGCATGCAAAATTAACATCTGCAGCAGAACGATGAGGGAAGTCAGACAAAGCGGTCAAGTTAAGAGAGGAGTGTTTTACTAGAACCGTCTATATGTCCATGTTGCTACGATTTATATCTTCATATGTTAAAATCTGTAGATTAAGAAATCTTTATATATATATATTATTCGTTAATTAATTGAAAAGATATTTAGTCTTTAGTGCACGCGCTATATATACACAAAATCAACTTTAACATACTTTAAGATATCTTCCTCAAGATATGTTGAATATACTTTTGTGGCATCATCTTTTGATGAAGAACGCTTGTACCGCAAAAAAGGATTAAAGTGTTGGGGATAAGGGACTTGGGAAATATGGCAAATTTTCTGCTAACACAGATTTGCAAATGGGAAAAACACTTTCTTAATGAAATAAAGTATTTTTTTTCGATAAATGATGTCTACCGAATTGTTGAGCTCCACTTTGAGCTGTTTGCCTAATTAGGCAAAGGCTAACCATCTCAAAAAGCTTAATATTATAAACTTTTTTAAGAAGTTAAACAAACTCAAGCCAGACGCTCCATCTACTTTGCCTCTAATTTTCGTAACTTCAGATCGTAAAATTAAATCCTAGTTTCAATCGTTGATACAAACCAACATACAACATACAAACGCACGTTTATCTTTTTAAGAAAGTTTCGTTCGAAGACGTGTTGGATCCCAATTTGCAACAACCATCTCATCCTTTGAATCGTTTGAATGCGACAACCATTTCGTCAATACCTCTTCTTTATATCTGATTCCCTTATTTAGATTTTTTCTTTTACTCATACTAAAGCATCTATCCACAATTTCTGCGGTGATCTATCATTTCTAAAGTGATTGAAGTTCTTGCACCTCTTGAGCTTTGCCTCCTTATACATTCCGCATACTATCAAAATCTATTTCTATTTATTTAGTCTGTGTTTTAAACTAAAACATATTTAATTGCATTTAAAGTTTTTTTTTTGATTTTTTTTCTTTTCCTTTCTTTAACAAGCAAAGAGCATTTAATTTAATTAGTTGATATAAAATGATATATTTTGCGGATTGATATGAATTTTAAATTGTCAAAACCGATATATGTTCGGTGTTGACAACAGCATTTGCGTGTCAGTCTATCATGTCCACAGTATATTACTTTTAAAGAAAGCTTGATGAGGTGGAAGGAAAGGCAAAATACATCGTAAAACCGTAACTGTAAACTATAATGAATCAATTGAATCATGCCACAACATAATATGTGTGCTCACGCACAATTAGACAAATAAATACATTAGATCACCTATTGCGTACCTAATGCATAAGCGTGAGCAGGCCAACTTAACCTAAAATACTTAAAGAATTAAATACAAAATTTTCACAAACGTAATAATATTATGAAAAGTTTATTACGCAAACGACATGAAAGACGAATTTTTGTACGCCCGAAGGAAGCTGCACCACCCCTTTTAAAGTGTATATAATTCTGATTAGCATCAAGTCCTGATTTGATTTAAGCATGTTCGTCTATTCGTCTTCTTAATAGCTGTCCTCTTAAAATTTGGTAAAAGCATTAAAAGCTCTGGGTATTGAAAATCGGCCAAATCGGTTGAAGGACACGCCTACGTAAACTGAGTACAGTCTGCTTCCCAAAAGAAATAAAAACTTTTGCTCATTACTCATAAACTACAATAGATACAGTCGATGTACACAAAGTTTAAACATATATTCTATGGACGATACTGTAGTAAATGTTTGGGAAAATTGGAAAAAACGGACCGAGCCTGCCCGTATGAATATTTAATTCTTTTTTCGAAGCCATTGTAACGCGCAGAAGCATGCTTCATAAGCCCCATTAAATATATACATTCTTGAACAGTTGCAAATTCGGAATACAACTAAGCATGTTCACCTGCCCACTTGCCCAACTATATAGTATCTGTGGTAAATATGCTCCCGTTCGCAAGTTTGTAAAAGAATTTGGAAGGGACCCAAATTGGTCAAAGGATGCGCCTACAAGGCAACAAGAACTAGGAACACCCTGGCTTTCTGTGTTTTTTGTTCGTTATTCATAAACTGCAAGAGATATACGAAATAGATTTTCACTTTTTCCACAGAAAAAAATCAACCACATCCTTCCAATAAAACTCTAGAGTATGAAAATGTAGTTTTTTCCTCTTTTTTAGTTTTCTAAAAGATTCGTTTGCAGCCGAATATAATTTGTTTGCGCTTTTTATTTTCTTATTATGAGCAAACTCATAGAATGATTAAAGTGATTAATGCCAGAAAAAAATGGCAGATGGCGAGATCTGCCGAATGTCTACAGAAACAATATGGTGCCTTTCTGCATATATATACACATATACTGTATCTGTTTCTTAAGATAAGAGTATACATTAAAACTCAATTAAATTAAAAATTTTCAAAAATAATTATAATTATATAAGTACGTACGTCCGTTACATTAATAAAACAGCAAAACTAGCAACGCGACGACCACATCAATAATGTAAGAGAAAAAAATAAGTAAGAAAATTGTACTCAGCTGTAACCGAATCTTTTGCACTCAAGAGCTTTATATTAAAATATGTTAAAATAGGGAAAATATTGTGTGAGTGAGTTTGCCGATTTGACTCATTTTCAATATCAATCTACGTGCAAGAAGTTGCAATGTTTTCGCAAAATTTGAAGACAATAGCTTCACTTTTCCCAATAGAAGAATGCTTACCGCATACATTAGACAGACAGACAGACAGACAGATAAACGAACAGTCATACGTGTGGTTAGAAAGTAAGGCGGACGGGCGGACCGACAAGCTCAGATCGATTCAGAATATGATAGAAGTCAAGAATATATGCATATATATTATGAGATGTCTGAAGTCTCTTTCTGGATGTTGGATACGTTTCGGCAATTAAGAAAATTATATTCGGCTATTACCGAATTTCTTTTACCCACCATCGACCAATTCAATAGGCAATTTCAGTATCCTATAACTATGAGTGAACGTGCGCGATCTTTTTTTTTTTTTTGAATTTCCCACTATTACTGTAGGTTCACCTAAATAATAAATACACTTGTGCCGTTTTATCTTCCATGGTTTATGAGCAACACATCCAGAAAAAAAGGTAGGCATGGCCCTCGGCCAATTTTGTCCTTTTTCAAGGGTTAAACTTGTGCAACTAGCAGAACATTTACCAAACAGAGAACAAACTTTGTTTAGTCAGCTCAGAATTTCATACTGATCGAGAATATATTCACTTTATCTTGGGTCTCTGGGTATGTTTCATTCTGGATGTTGCAAAAATTTTAACAAAATGGAAATACGACCGTTCTGCGGTGATGGATACAGTAAAACGAAAGGTTCGTCTAAGCTGTCGAAGCTGTTTAATCACACAATGCATCGTATCGTAGTGTCATTATTAACCTTGTCCGAGTGTATGTTTATTATTGCGCTTGTGTTAGTATTTAGCAATTTACAGTTTTTCAATTTGAATGGAAAACAAAAGCAGTAGCAGCAACAGCATAGTAGCGAGTGAGACAAAAGCGACAAGAATGTAATGCTGAAGTGATTAAATGAATGGATGCATGTTAATGGTGAAAAGGTCACATTATAATCTGATGTCTATCTGTCCACCTATTTTTAAATCTCCCTCCCCCTCTCTCCCTCCCTATCACTTTCACTATCACTCTCTTTTTCTCCGTCTCTCTCTCTCTCTCTCACCCTCTCTCTCCCTCTCTCGTTGCCACTCAACGCTTCTCTCTGCCGTCTTCTCTCTTTCTACAGTTCTTGTTTAAACATCAGGTGGAACAAAAGTTTATATACATACACACACACACACACATATATATATATATATATATTCATTTGTATGGCTGTATGTGTGTGGTAAAGCAGCCAAATGGCATATGGCCCAACGAAATTGAAGAAACATCTGCATATTAATTGCTTTGTCGGTTACATTATAACAATTCTGGCATTCTCGTCATTGTTTTTGAAAAAAGGATTTTAAATTATAATGTTACTCACGGGAAATTAAGGTAGCAGCGTTGAAGTGCTAAAGATTTATTAAAATTTATGAAAACTTTAATTCATTTACTTTGGCAAGCGCCCTTTTCGTTCAATTTAACCATTGGCGTCATAAATTCGTGGCGCTCGAAAAATAAATTCAAAAGTTTTTCTTACTTAATTAACTTCAATATAAATAAATACGAATTCGCTTTTAAATCACAAAGATCCAGAAGAAGGGACAAAGAACAAAAACGAGGCAAGCACTCATTAAAAAAGCATTACATAGGTTTACGTGATTTGGCATCGTTTAGTCTCGTGTGCGTGTATGTACCTCTATGTTCTTTTAAATAATTACGTGCTTCACATATGCTATTCGAAAGGCATTTTTCATGTGAAAACATCATAAAGTCCGGAGTCCTTCTTCAATGCTTATGTCGCGCATGTTTAACTCTTTACAGGATTAGCTCCTTTGCTTTGTTATGGTCGAGTATAGCAAGCATCACTTTGTTTTATAGTTTCTCTATGGTTAACGATTCACGTTAAATCTATTTAAAGGAAATTTAAGAGGATTTTTTATGCTCATCGCCGCAGAATGATGGGTATATTCGTTTTGTCAAAACGTTTGCAACACCCATAAGGAAACTATAGGAGTCCCATAAAGTATATATGTTCCTGATGAGCATCAAATTGTAAACTGATTTTAGAGCGTCTGTCTGTCCATCTGTCTGTGTAATGAAAGCAAAAACGGAGCTACCTAAGCTAAGAAAGTTCTTGTACGCACGTCAGTATTGAAATTGGGAGAAATTTCTTCAAAGCACACGCCCACAGTAAAGTTAAACTGGACATATATTTGTCCAAACAAAAATGTATGGTTTTTTGCTCATTACTTACAAATTATGAAAGATGAGAGATGAAGGACTGAAATTTTCTATATTTACTTACCTACCTTTCATGTAAAAATATGGAAAAAATCGGTCCCGCACACACAAAGTTATAAATGACCAAATTTTTATTTTCTCTACTTCTCTACGTTCTCTGCTTCCTATTCATGAATATATATTATCTCTCTAAAAATGTATCAATTCTAAAATAGTTATGGTAAACCCCACAAGGCGGAGGATTCGCGTGATCAGACGTTAATCGGCTCGCATCGACATTTAACAATCGGCATGAATTGCGCATTTAAGAGGAATAAGTTTCAATGGCAAATTATATTTCATGGAATCTCTAGCGGATATATCTGGGCGCTGCGGGCAAATTTAACATATCATCATCATGATCTAGAAAGAAGATTATAATGAAAACATCGCGGCGCTATTCAGATAGCTGCCAAACGTGAATTACATCTAAGCAAGACCTTACTTTATATCTGGTAAAACTGAAAAGAGACAAACTATTGTGACATACTGGCATTGCTCACTATATGTGATGTTAAAGCGAGCTATCGACCAGAGCTGGTAAACAAAAATGGTGTTGCACTCTGCCACGATAATGCTAGACTACACGTTGTTCACTATATGTGATGTTAAAGCGAACTATCGACCAGAGCTGGTAAACAAAAATGGTGTTGCACTCTGCCACGATAATGCGAGACTACACATTTCTTTGATAGACCGACTTTAGATCAGATTTAAGCAAATAAATTAACCCATTTGCTGAATCAAACCAAACATATTTGTGACACCGACTGGTTTCTATGGACTATTTGTCGTAGAAGGTCCATTCTCAGATGCTCTTCGATGCAAGTTATACTGAATATGAAGCTTGACCTCAGTCTAGGAGTTAAAATCATTTTCATGTAAATGCTTCTTTTTAAACATGCAACATTTTTTTTTGAAAACTTGGTGTTTCCAACCTAAAATCACGCCCGTGTCATATAATTGTTAATAATTACAACTTCACTAAAGAATTCCCCATAATGCCCCCTAATGTCAATAATATAATATTTAATATTCTACATTTATAAAAAATTTGTAAAACTATACATATAGACATTTACGAAATGTGCATGATGCGTGCCATTGAAACGTTTCACCATTTAATAGTTTCTGCCATTAATTAATTCTGCATTTTCTAAACATTTATCATATTTTCTTATTTATTTATCTATTGGACACATGTTCTAAATTACTCTTCTGTTCTCTAATGTGGATATATTAAGTTTTGTGCGGATGTGTACAACACCCACAAGGAGTCGGGACGGGCGCACCTTTTATTATACCAACCAATACAGAGAGGTGATTTTGTACTTTATTCTCTATATCGATCCAAGGTTGTCTGTCCGTCCTGTCGTCTTGTATTCCGATGCTCATTCAAACTACAGGTCGAAATTTTTGAGATATTTTAATGATGAATTTAGCGCACCGCCTTGCTTTGTCGGAAGGATGGGCGTTATTGAAACTGCTCCGGATCAAACCACTTTTTCGACCAATTCCCATATAACGGCTTATCTTGACAAGCCAATGTATGGATGGATAATTATAAAGTAGTTTAGGTTATTTAATGCTGGGCCGTGCCCCACTATAGCGTTTTTATTTGTTAGTTTTAAAATTTCTTAATAAAATTCAGTGAAATATAGCACTAGCAGGCATGCGAACCGAATGTGTAAAACAAGAGTGCGAATGGACTACATTTTGAATGCGTTCCTATGTAAACGTTCTCATAGAAAATAAGCCTATATTTTGCAACAAGATCTTAGACTTACTAGTACTAGCATTCTACGATGAAAAGTTGCCCAGGATAATGAGTTGATTTATAAACTTGCCACTTTAAATTTTGACCACACTCGCCTATTTTTCGGACCCGCTTACACTTGTTCTTAATTTAATACTGTTGTAAAATGGTATTAAAATTTCGTCATAGGCAAGAGGGCTTTAATATAAAGTCACATTGCACGTATTTAGCCAAACCCATACACCTATATAAGCATTTATTAGTAGATATAGTAGCGGCAATCAAAGCGTGGATTACAAAATCACTTAAAACATTTAATAAAATTCAATATTTGATTCGTTCATTTTGAAAGAGGGGCAAATCCATTTTTTAACAAACGCGAACATAACAATTATTACCGATAGAACTTAATATTATCTTTTTATCGGTAAAGAATTCAGGTTCTCTAATATTTGGGAGATGAAAATTTTGGGTATTGACGGTATTGTAAATATTTTCATTTTGAAAGTGATGCGAGTGCATCTTGTTCATGTGAAGTTCACTCGATAAATACCGAGTTGGCGGGAAAGTGTTCACTCCAGTGACAATGAAATTGATTGAAATCATTGATTACTAACTTTTTATTGCCAGACTATTATTAAAATATTCATTCTTATGAAACGATCGCGATTTTAGGATGGTAAGAATACCCGATCATTTGTACATTCCCCAGGGGTACCATAATACATTTCTCAACTGAATAAGTATTTGTTATATATAAAATCGAACAGTATTTTGTTTTTATTATTAAAAAAAAAAAAAAAAGGGTAATACAACTGAAATATTAGCCCTATACTTAACGATTACAAACCTTAGTTTTGAAAGTGCGACAAATCTATTTGGGTATAGAGGAACCTTGCTTACGTATCACACAAAAAAAAAAAAAGAAGAAACATGTCTATTAGCGTTTGCCAACATTTTTAAAACTATGAAAATGCAAACCTTTAAATATCTCGCAATAACAAAAAAATGGACTTACGCCACTTTCAAAATAAACCGCTAGTTTATTTTATGACATACCGCAGAGCAAACAAGGCCCACACAATAGTTTCCGTTTACCATTCATTGCATGCATTGCATTGAGTGTCAGTTAGGCGATATACGATTACTTGTATGCTCTAGATTTAAAATACCTCCTCGGCACACCACCGCCACTACTATCAATGCAATAAATTGTCTTTTGATTTTTTAAACCCATCGTAAGTTGAAGGGTATATTCATTTTGTCAAAACATTTGCAACGCAAAACATTTCCAAGCTGTATAAAGTATACATATTTTTTAATAGCATCAAATTGTGAATTCTGTCCGTCTGTCCGTTTGACCGCCTGCATAATGTCTGTTGTAAGCGTTCTCCCGCCCGCCAAAATGAAATGGAAATTCTTGCACACAATTTAGCATTGAAAATGGGTCGCTGAAATCCGCTGAAGGACCGGCCCAAGTATCACGTAAACTATAATAAGAAGACCTCTGTTTTCGAAAAGTACAAAAAATTGGCTGTTTGCTTATTACTTATTATTATTACAAACGCCGAGCAGATAGCTTGGCCGCGCCTGCACAGTATAAAAGCGTATCAAAGCCCTTTTTTTTATATCAAATCCGCTATAACGGGCAAAAGCAGGCATCATAAACCCCATAAAGAATATGCATTCGTGATCAGTTGCAAATTTGGAATATATGCAAGCATATGTCCGTCTGCCAAACTCCATTTGCGATAAACATTCTTGCGTTCGCGAAAATATCGCCTATATCGCCTATATCGCCTATAAATATGCAAGAACATTTCAAAATGATCTAAAACGATCAAAGGACACGCTTACAATGCCTATCCGCCTATGCAACAAAAACTGTGAACCGCTTTGCTTTCCCTGTTTTTTCTTCTTGTTAAAGTTACTTCTTTTCCCTTCTTTTTTTCAATCTTTGTTAGGATAACGATGATGGGTGTAAAAGATTCGGTCAGAACCGAAATTTATTTTCTTACTTGTTTTTCTATATCTATTGGTTATTACACTTTCCAAATGTAAAAAATATAGTCGGAGATGATTCTTCCCTATGCGAAATTTTCCATAGGTTATGAAAAGTTAAATTAATGCTTAAATGTTAATAATTAATTAATCTTCTAATTAGAAAATATATGAAATTTAAAAATTGTTTAAAGCTTTAAGTACCAAAAAATAGAAATACAAATGCATTTGCAAATATTTTTAAGTTACGAAATGAGTGAGAAAGGAATATTTGTTGTCTCACATTCTTAAGTCACGTATGGTAATTAACTTGTTTTTCGTAAATGCAAGAAAGAAAATTGTTTTATAAAAGTTACTATTCAAATATATATAAAATTCGTCAAGTAGGTACGTGAGCCCACATACACACACACACACACACACACACACAC
>CCAG010006171.1:0-41909 GCA_001077435.1 Glossina morsitans morsitans
ATCGACAGAGTTAAAGAAGATCCCTTAAACCATTAACAAGATTCAGTTAAACAAACTCCCGGGAAGATTTAAATCAAAATGCAGTAAAAAAAGAACTTTTTCAGAATTTTTTCAAAATATATTATGAATAAAACATGTCTGTCTTCATGTTAATTAATTAAAATTTGGTCTGGAAAAAAGTATTTAGTTCAATGTGACATTGGAAAAGTGAAAGTTTGCTTAACTACTGCGGCCAAATCAAGTCTTGAGAGGGAACGAAACCCGCATTGTGTGAATCCTTGATCAATGGCGTTTCCTAACCTTTCCCAGTTTCATTTTTCGCAATACTTAGTTTGGCCACAGCGATCGTCCAAACATTGCACCTTTAGTAGACCATATAGAAGAATGAAGAATGAAGAATGAATGTCCTATAAAACAAGGCCATTAACCGTAGGATTCTTTTGACTAAACGAATATACTGCTCATCCTAGGATATGTATGTCGTCTCCAGATCTGGGGTATAAAAATTAGAAAAGAATCACATCTCGTTATCTTATTGTAGGGTTTATAAAAAGTCCAAGTAACTTAACACTTTCCCTTGGGCGTATAAATGAAATTGCAATAAGAATAATAAATATATTATTCTAACTGTAAATATGTACATAATTGAATGAATGGAATGAAAACGTATACTTATACGGAGATTATATATGAAAATCTTGTAAGCAACAATAATAACAAACGAACGCCCTCTGAATAAACACCAAAGGCGACGAAGTTAATTAATTTAAAATTTATTGTATATTTAATCAACAATAGGAAAATATGCTGCTGCAAAAAAATAAATAAATAAATAAATAAAAATAATAAACAATGACACGAAAGCATTATCCATCCATCACATTCGATATATGTGGAATTTTCTACAACATGACCGGTTTCTTAGTCTTTTTTTTGCCCCCTTTTTATTATTGTTGATGCCATACATACCAGTAAAAAAAAAAAAAAAGAAGAAGAAAAACACTAAAATAATACATAGTTTTCAAATGTTAAGTTAACGGCAAATTACTCAAAATTTAAAATAAAAAAAAAAGAGCGAGAGAGAGAGGGAGAGAGAGGGAAACAAGGTATGTAGAGAGATAGATAAACATAAAGAGAAGAATTTTGTGAAAATATTTTAAAGAAATTTTCTCTACGCAAATCAAATAAATTGTCGAGTACGAACGTATATACATATGTATGAATATAGATATATATATATATATATATATATATATATATATATATATATATATATATATATATATATGTATAATTGTAATAATAGTCGTCGTAATAATAATAACACAATGATATCATTCCAATTATAATAATACGTTTATATATTATTATTATTATTATAATTGAGTTGAAAGCCAAATCTCCATAGAAAACGAAACAAAAAGAAAATAAAACAAAATTGAAACTAATTACACTTTTTTTTTGTTTAATAAAAAAAACATTTTTGTAATTACATTTATGACGTGTATATGTATTGTTTGTAGCCTTCTTTTTTTTTTTTTTTTTTGTAATGTATGCATAAATGTCTAGTGTGTGGTAAATGATCATAACAACATCAACAACGTTCATATAACACTTAATTTTCATATGTGATGCGATTTTATAGCAAAACATAAACACGCACTGCTGTTTCTTACTCTTGTGCATAAAAAAAATATAAAGAAGAAAACAAATAATTGCCATGACCCACCATTAAATACCCTACATCAGTACGCGTAATATAGTTTTTAAAATAAGACGTTATAGGGGAAGTGACTGAGGAAATAGTCCGACCCGGACCATTTTCAATAGCATTCAACCAATACACGTCAGTGTAACAAGTTTCATCAAAATGTCTCAAAATTTGCGACCTGTAGGTTGAGCAGAAGAATGCAGCACGACGGACAGATGGACAGATTCAGAATTACTTTCGCAATCAATTTAACTTTGTCTGTCCATCTTGCATTCTGTATAATAAAAAGTGGATCGCAATCTGAAGTTTTTCTGGCCTACGGTATACGTTCGCACAAACTTCACTTGACCACGAGGGTTGTAAGATATAGTAAGTAAGAAAATTGCATTCGGATTTAACCGAACCTTTTGCATCACCAGCTTAAACATATTTAAGGAAAATAAAAAGAACTAAATTTCGCAACTGTGGTGGGGCGTGGCTGATTTGCTGCATTTTTTTAAAAGGTGATACTGTCAGTTTATGTTGTACTGCAGGCGTTTCTTTTGACCAATTTGGCCCATTTTCAATATCAACTTGCCTGCAATCATTCCCAATGCTTCTGGCGAATTGGAGGCCGATACTATAAATTTTGTAACCGGGCCAAATGTTTACGACAGATGGACAGACGGACAGATGAAGACGCTTAAAAGAACGAAAAGAACGGGAGAAAGGAAGAAAAAAAGAATTCGTTACTGATCAAAAATATATGTAATTTGTAGGATCACTGAACATTCCTTCTGTTCTTGTCCAGACAAAAAAAAAATGTAACTTAGGCGCACTCTATAGTATTGCGTAGGCGCGGCCAATTTTTCCCTTTCTGCGCAGGCAGATTGTAAATTAGCCCATAGAATGTAAGGGAAAATCTTTATGTTTTATGATTTATGAGTAATGGCTTTTTTTCTCAGTCCACGTTTTACTTCAGCCGCGTTGGTCAACCGATTTGGCGCATTACAATACTAAGTTGCATACAACAAATTTGATGTAAGTTTGAAGCGAACATCTTAATATTCGCGACTGAGAGAATATTCACCACACATAGACTTCCGGACGGACATGCGTAAATCGATACAAAATTTAAAACCGATGAAAAAAAAAAATATATATATAGCTTCTTCCTGGGCGTTGAAGACATATCTTCCAGCTTCTCAAAGATGCGAATAAGAAAAGAGCAGATTTTATATTCGACTCAGACCGCACTTATTACTATCCATCATTAACTTGTGCATGATATTCGATTGCAGCATAAAGGGAAGATTCATTTGCATTGTATCGTGTATCGTATTTCATACATCGTTTATGATACATGTTGCGAATCAAGACCGATGGCTGAAAAATAATTCATCGCGCATTTAAACGGGAAATGTATATAAAGCTTTCTGATTATACTGCAACAACTAGCAAGCGTTAAAGAAACACTGCGAACTGATTCTTCCTACTTTGGCATACAATAAATTACTTTGCGAATCTTAAAGCATATGTGAGTGTGTACAATGAAATAGATAATGCGTATGTAACTACAATAATGTATACGAAATGTCATTGCAGATAAAGTAACCAAAGGGAAAAGAACTCGATATGAGAAGTAGGGAGACAGTTTCTTCAGGAACCGACTTTTGACCGCAAGGAATATTAATTGATTTATTTATTTTTTCTTTAAGTTAATGTACTCGTCCTGCTCACTTCAACACCCTTAAATATCATCCACCATTCGCAACTAACATCTTTCGTTTCTTTGTCAAGCCCTTCCACTGGTGAAACAAGGCATACAAGTAACAAGAAAGGATAGGATGAGTTAAAAAAAAAAAACACTCCCCTATTCACCTAACTGAAGGAGATCTTTTCACATCGTATCATAGCAATAGCAACAGAATGATTTCATGTTAACGAGATTAGAGTGAAGTGTTGAGTGTTATTCCTTTCGAAATGTCATTAATGGACATTAAGAAGTGCTAGGAGCAATACCATTAAATTTTAAGATGTGTTGAATGCTATTAATCGTAAGAAAAGAAAATAATGGCCTCTCCTTTTTTCTGCTTCGTTGTACCCTGCACCACTTGTGGTATATTAAGTTTGTGCGAATGTATGTAACACGCGGGAGCACTTAAGATAGACCCACCTTGTATTATACCAATCGATTCAGAAGCATTTTCCAAATCTATCTAAGCCTATCTGTCCGCCTGTCCGTCTGATTTCTGCCTATGTAAATTTGAGTTCAAGGTCCAGGTCGCAATTTTTGAGATATTTTGATGAAATTTGGTACACAGAACAGCCATCTTTCACTCTACCGACTGATTCATAATCATATCTGTCTGCCCATGTGCTTCCGGAAAGTATTCCTCTATTTGCAAAGAAGTCCAATTTTTAATATATTGAACATACTGACACTATGCCTCACAAGAGTTGCCATGATATGACAGACTATTTATTCTATTATTTCGCTGATTCGGTCGGACGAATGCATATATTAACAAACCACTCATCATTCCTTAATTAATCATATAGAAATAACGATAAGCTTCTTTGTGTGCATGCTTTTTATTATCGAAAAAGATGAGATATATTATAAAAAGGTGAACTATCACAACTTTGGATCAGGTTGGTTTATTTTTTTTTTGATCTTTCGTAGAAAACTTTTTCAAAAAATAACTTTTTTTTTACGTTGTAGTAAACGAAGTGATGCAATGGTCAGGCAATTAACATCATTAACTATTAATTCGAACATAACTACACGAGAGATAATTTTTTATTACTAACATAAATGATATAGGGACAGACCTACGCGCATCGATTGTGTGCAGAATTTACATGTCATACCATGCATAAGATTCTTGTTATTTGTAACTGTCACTGAGTATTATTTAACTGTATATTTACTTTTAAATACAACATCACAATAAGAACAAGAGAATGAACATCGACAAATTGTACACACACATACACACCTATACAACGATTGCGTGCACTAGTGAAATAAACCTTCTTTTTCGTAAATCCTTTTGAAATCGATTTAACTCTTTTGTGCAAACACAACACAGAAAAGGTATTGTTGCTACACACTCTCTCTTTCTCTCTTTCTCTTTCTTACTCCACATATTGCATGGTTTGTAAGTTATCATCAAATAAAGCCATCACCTACCTGACCGATTATAAATCGCATGTTAGTTTCTTTTAGTTTGCGATTATAAATCGCATGTTATTTTAAATATTTCTCTTTTGTTTTGTTTGCTTGCCTTGCCTACTGTCGTTTCTGTTATTGTTGTTTAATTTTATAGATATCGACGACTACTTTGCTCGCTCATGCATTGTTTTTTATTAGCATTCATTCATTCATTCATTTGTTTATTTATTTGTTTGTTTGTTTGTTTACTTGAAATTTTTTCTGTTCATTTTTTCTTTACTATAAGTTCGCTTGTATTCATTACTGTCTGTAATTGTTGTCATGTTAAATTATTGTTGTCGTTTTTGTTTTTGTTTCTTGGTGTTTTCTTTATTTCTTTTTTTTTTCTTTTTTTTTTCTAACATTTAACAGTTTCGGCTCTTTAAGTTTTTAATTCTCGTGGTTTTATGTTTTTCTTTTTTGCCTTTTACTTTTTGCTTTCTCTCTACCCACTTTTCAAGTCTCGTTTCGTTTACAATCAATGTTTGTTTGTTGGTGACTGGTTGATGACTGTGAGGTTGGCTAGTTGCTAAAAATGCTTCTTGTTAGTGATTGTTAGGTCATTGCTTGGCCAAGTATCAAATTACCACTTTTTTATAGGGAAAAAAAAGCGACTTCTTATGTTGAAGGGTTTGTTTTACTTCTATTTTATGAAAACGTTAGAATGCTGCTCTCCATTACTCTACAGGCTGCTAAGAAGCTCTATTAGGCAAAGCTGTTGTACACACATAGACAAAATTCTTTAGTTTAACTTAAAGGCTAGCTGCTTAACCAATTGGTTTACAGTGTGCGCAGAATTTTTCATTAAGAAAACCCTTCACCGAACTGCGTTTTCCGTAGCTCGCTACTTTCGCCAGCTGTGTGGGCATATTGCAGCCGTTGCCGTCGCCATTACCGTGCACGAGTCTTATTACAAAAGTATGAAAAATTGTAAAAGAAGATAAGAAAATAATATTGGGCTATGAACGAATTTTCGATACCCATCCACTCCCCCAGACGCACACACACACGCAAAAACAAGGAAATTTTAATATTATTTTGTTGTATGGGCGTGGCAGGTTTTTTCCATTTTTGTGCAGATACTTTTGGATCCTGCACAGAGCATATGTGGAGCTTCTATAGCTATCTTTTTTTTTTTCAAAACACAGATGTTCTCACAGCTTACGTTGCATTGTGGGCGTGTTCTTTGACTGATTGAAATTTCGCTACGATGTCTTAACTTTTGCAATCAGGAGAACGTTTGTTGCAGTTCTTACGCAAACAGACAGACAGAGGGACATTCCCAAATCGTTTCAGAATTTGAAGCTGATCAACAATGCATATCGCTTAAAGGGCCTCTATAATTTCCTGCTGAATGTTGCAAACGTTTTCACAAACCGAGTATACCTCTACCCGTTAGTGACGGGTATAAAAAAAGGATTAAAAGTATGCTCTTATTTCATTAAATGCTACTTTTTTAAGTTGAATTTTTAATAGAAATTATGATACACATTTTAACACATAACCTCAAAAAAAAAAACAAAAATGAGGAGAGAACTTTACGGCCAACAGTGAGCTTAATGCTTATTCGTTTGTCTTACGAAAAAAAGAGAAAAAAAGAAGTTTTTCCTAACAAGAAAAAATGAAGGTTTAAAGGGAAAGTTCGTCTACCTTAAACTTAAAATTAAAAAAAAAAAAAAACGAAAGAAGCTCATTTTTCACGAGAATAAATCACCAAAAAGAGCTTTATGTACTAGTTTCCAAGAGTAGCATGAAACGCAACTAAGATTCGCTTAACTTCCTTTTTCTTCTTCTTCTTCTTCTTCTTCTTCCTTTTCGCCCTCCTCTTCTTCTTCTTCTACTTGTCATTCCATCCACCTTTTTCGCCGCTTTACTAATTAAGTCCTCATATCCTCCCACTTGGTTCTTCGCATTACACTGTCTGTCGTTCATCCATACGTCAACTCTTTCCTTTTCTGGATGCAGCAAGCATCTCTTCCTACATTCATTCAATCAATCACTCAACTGCGCGTGATTTTATCCGTCTACATTACACGTAAGGGACTTCTAATATGTGTTCGTCTCTGTCCTATACCAGATTTAAGGAAGATTCAATTATGCTCAAACAACTTCTAGCTAGCAAAAGAAATCCATCCATAAAAAGCGAAACTGTTCCATGGAAGATAGTCTGAGCTCACTGCACTAGACTTTTTAATTCGACACGAAGACGATTTGCTCGATATTTCCGCGTGAAAATTGTGGAATATATACAGCAGCCTGCAACTCAAAGGGCTACAGCTTAGCCGAATAATTAAGAGGCAGAAGAGGAAGATGAAGAAAAAGAAGAAGAAGAGTGTGAAGTCGGCATAAGCAGATTCAGATCATAGCGCGATGGTAGACTATACTTTAATTGTAGTCGTAGCTCGAAAAGTAAAGGCATATAACACTTATCGACGGGTCATAGACCTCCCATCCTATTCTTCTTTCTCCTCTTCTCTCTTCGTGACCAAACGACAGTAGACCACACTTTCTTGACGATTGGTGAGTCATCGCAGCCCGATAAGTAATGGCATATAACACGATCGGTCATTGACCTCTGACCCATATTCTTCTTTCTGCCTAACCATGACGGTGATTATACGCTTATAGGGAACATCTCGTGAGTGCTTGAAGTATTTTAAGATCTTACCAGAAGTGTTTTCAACTCCTACGAGTAGGGTGCCTTCCTTGATCAGCAGACATGAGGTAATTGCCAAAATTTTCTTAGGAATTTACATAGGAACGCGTTAAAAAGATTGGTGTCCCAGATTGATTTGAATTAGAATCCTCTTTTTAGTGCTTCTCAAACTGTGTTTACACACTTGAAAATTGTAATTCTCCGACTTTTTTTTGTTTATTTTTGTTTTTTCCTACAAATTAGTTTCATTTGGGAAGCAATTATTTGAAGTATATCTTGAAAATCGATTATATCCCACTCAAGTGACCAGGATTCAATTAACCCCCTTTGAGCGCAAAATAACACTAAACAAAAATGAAAAAAAAATAAATAAAAAAAAAAATGAATTGTAACAAAAGGGTGTTTTTATGTAAATCTCTCCTCTTCCCATTCTTTTTGTGCTTTTGATTCACCCGCTTTCCACAGAAACTGTTGAAATCATTTTGTAGCGTAATAGTGTTTTTTTTTTGTTTTTTGTTTTGTCTTCCTTCTGTTTCTTTATATAAACAACAAAATACAAAAAAGTGGTAGTTAATGTGTGGCTTTATTGTTGTTGTCAAATTCAAATTAAAGAATACACAAACATGCATCTGTATAAGTTTATGGCTCGGTAACATAATAATAATAATAATAAGCGAAACAAAAATCTCCCCTTTTTTCCATTTATTCTTTCATTTTTTTCACGCTTTCGATTATGGTTAAAAGAAACGTTTGTTTATAATGCGCTGTGCTTTGTTTTTCGGGTTGTATTGATGGCAGCTGCTTTAAATTGTCATAAACACTAAAAAATATTATTATTATTATTGTTGTTGTTGTTGTCGCGCCCTCGATTTACGCGGAGGCGCGCTTATTTTTTCTTTCCTCTTCTGCAGAAAATATAGCTGAGGAGGTACGCTTACAGTTACCGAGGCAGCATCGAGCCTACATTGCGTGGGTTTAGTTTAAAAGTTTTTCGAATTTTCTTTCAAAGAAATCAATATCAAATCAATCAATCGATCAATCAATCAATCAATCAATCAATTGAAAAAGAACACATTATGATAAAATGCGTACTCTACCGGTTTATTAGAGCGCTACACAATATACCCAGTTACACGCACGCACACCCATTGGGCAAAGAAGTACTTCGATCGCTTAGACGAAAGCCATGCGAAGAGTTTGTCGCGTAAATTGAGAGACAAGTGTATTTACTACATTATTTCTGTACGATTTTAAATCGTTTTTTCTTATAAATGATAGTTTTAGGGGAATGTGCATACGATGATGATGCAAACGCCCGCCGCTTTGTAAGAAAAAAAATTTCTTTTTTCCTTTTATTTTTTTTTGCCTTTACTTGGGATTGAGTAAATGTCGCATCTTTATTGTTATATATAAATTTGTTTTCATACCCATGCTCGAGCAGTTGGAAGTATATTTAGTTTGTCAAAACGCTTGGATTACGAAAGCCAAAGACTTCAGAAGCATCGTAAAGAATATACGCTCTTGTTCTGTATCAATTATAAATCGATCTAGATACGTCCCTTCGTCTCTCGGTTGGAAAAATAGAGTATTAGGACTTGGATTACGAGGCATCATAAAGAATTTACGCTCCTCGATCTGTATGGATTCTTAATCGTTCTAGGTACGCTCCTAGGTCCGTCTGCGATAAACATTATCTCGATTGGAAAAATAGAATAATAGGATTTGGATTACGAGCCATCATAAAGAATCTACGCGCTTGATCTGTATGGATTCTAAATCGTTCTAGGTACGCCCCTCCATCCGTCTGTGATAAACATTATCTCGATCGGAAAAATAGAGTAATTGGATTTGGATTACGAAAGCCAAAGACTTCAGAAGCATCGTAAAGAATATACGCTCTTGTTCTGTATGAATTCTAAATCGATCTAAATACACCCCTCCGTCCGTCTGTGATTAACATTATCTCGATTAGAAAAATAAAGCAGTGGGACTTGGATTACGGAAGCCGAAATCATAAGGAATATACGTTCTTGATCTGCATGGTATGTCCCTTCGTCCGTCTGAGGTAAACACTGTCTCGGTTGAAAAAACGATTCTACACGGCTCAAATTTAACAGAAATTGGAAATTCTTGAAAGTAAGTTTGCACTGAATATTGGGCCAAACAGTTCAGGAATATGCCCACAGCGCGATTTAAACTGAGAGCAGCTTTGGTTTTAAAAAAGGAAAAGAGAAATGATTTTTTCGCTCACTACTTTTCAACTGCAAGAATAAAAATTTATATACTTCTTCCACGCAGCTTGATATTAAAGGTGCGCTAAATCGGTCAAATAATACGTCTAAAGTATAAAATAAACTGAGAACACCTCTGCGTTCAAAGCAAAAAAAAAAAAAACTTGATTTTTGTGGTTATTGCCAATAAGCTCCAATAGATATTACGATGAAAATCTTGTCATATGTTAGCGAAGTGAGGCCACCCACTACCTCAGCAATAATGGTGCCATTACCATATGTAAATTCCTTAGCTGCTTTTCTTTTATTTTTTTTTTTGTACTGGTAGATCCTTTATCAAAATATGGACTTTGTTGTCCCGTCTGGGATTTTAAGAAATTCATGCTGATATCGCTGACTTCAAACCATATTACCGAAAAATGAGCCAAATTGGCTCTAACGCTGAACATATGAGTCCAGGTTCAGAGAAGAAGTTTGCCAGCAAATTATATGTGTCCACGATAGTGAAAAATCGGAGGGAAAGATTTGATTAA
Organism: Glossina morsitans morsitans; assembly: GCA_001077435.1. Classification (NCBI taxonomy): domain Eukaryota; kingdom Metazoa; phylum Arthropoda; class Insecta; order Diptera; family Glossinidae; genus Glossina; species Glossina morsitans. Next base: position 10,328 of record CCAG010006171.1, read on the forward strand.
GCCAAAAAATGCAATGAACTATGGCAACCGGGGTTTAGGAATTCCTTGTGTGCCTTAACAGCGTAAATTGGCTTTCTGGCATATTCGCAATGCATCAAAAAGAAAGTTGTTGAGTGATTAAGTTTCGTCTTTCGTCGATCGCGGTTTGCATGTAAGTGTTTCCTTTTTAGTGGGAATGTCCTGCTTTGACACGACGTCGTTAAAAAACAAAATATGACAATGACTCATTAAATTTTTTTTTTTTTTATTCATATTATGTTCGCGTCTTATACTCGCTTTTTCACTCAGTCACTTCCGCTTTTCATATAATGCGTCTTTGGTGGTAACAGAATATTAGGTTTATGCAGATGTTTGCAACTTTAAAGGCAACTTGCAATTGAGCTCCAACTTTTTTGTTACATGAATCGCTGCAGAATCATTTTATCAAACAATTAAAGCTTGTCTGCTCTGATAAAAAATCACTTGTGATCACTTGTAAAAAGCGGATTTCTTTCAATTTTCAAGCTTAGCCTATTAGCAAAGCGAATATATAGCCAGTGCCACACGTTGTTACCTCAATGCGTACGGCTACTTCATAAATGGATAGCCGAATGGACGGACATACATCATAAAAGCATTTAGTAAAGCGTCCTTGATATGCGTTCTTGGCTCTTGTGAACAAAAGGAACACTTCCAGTGCCACGTTGTTACCTCAAAGCGCACAGCCGCGAATGCCCACCTACTTCGCAAACGGATGGGTGAATGGACGGACATACATCACATATGCATTTAATAGAGCGTTCTTGGCTATTGTGAACAAAACGAATACTTCCAGTGCCACGTTGTTATCTCAAAGCGCACGGCCCTGAATGCGCACGTACTTCGCAAACGGATAAGCGAATGGACGGACATACATTACATATGCATTTAATAGAGCGTCCTTCATATGCGTTCTTGGCTGTTACAAAGTGAGGAGCAAAAGCAGGATATCTCTTTGGTATGTAAAATGACGACCCCCTAAGCGTTAAAAATTTGTCAAATTGTTATAAAAACTGTTAACACACCTCTGTTATCAAAACGTCTGCTACTATTATTGACTCTTACACCATTTTTTTGCATCGCTGGTATGCAAGCACAATTTTGAAAGAAAAAAATATATTCACGAAAATATATTTCGTTTAAAGCAGAGAAATAAATTACGGTAAGAATGGGCAAGAGCTTCAACCGAATTGCGTTGTGGCCATTAGCTTCTTTGCTTATTGTCTCAAAAATCCCATATTCTCGAGAAAGTAATCGGAAAACATCATAGTAAGCTCTTTGAGATAATTAAGGTGTTGGTCGTATCAGGTTAGATCAGATAATAGCTGAAGAATATTTTTTTTCAACTTTAAACTCTCATGCTACTAAAATTTTCATGCAACAAATTTTTAATATCTTTCAAGGCATTATGAAGGAAAACCTAATATAGCTCCTTAAACCGTTCTTTTGGGAAAAACATCCATTCGAGTTCAAGAGTTCTAAAACTGACATAAATAACTCACATGCGATGGGAAACAGCACATGTGTCACACATATATGTGACAGTTGTTAGCGAACGACTTAATCTTTTGTGTACACGTCCACAATCTTTATTATCGACGACATTTCAATAATTCGCCATTTGTCGCAATTTTCAGTGATTAGGGAAAAAGAGTAGCTTTGAATGGTAACTGAATGATAGATTTTACTACCCGTCCCGTTGGTAAATGCTGCGCTACCAACAAACGAGCAAAAAAAAGCAGCGCGCCTTTCAAATGCTTTGTATTCCGGATACTATATGCACAGAAGGAAAAATGCAAGAAAAATCTTCTATTAGACATTCAGTCACAGAATCAGTGACGGTATCACGCTGTGTTTGAAGCATAATAATAACAAAAAAAGTTTTCGACAAAAAAAAATCAAAATCAATGATGTGCAAACGCCGCATGCGTTTGGCAAAAAAAAAAAAAGAATTGAAAAACAAATCAAAAAACAATTGAGCGCAACACATTGCATAAAAGGTATTTAAAGAAACAAAAAAAAAAAAAAACAACATAGGAATTATTACAAAGATTTAAATTTCAAAGACAATAACAATTTCACGCTATGCACATGAACGTGAATTAAGAGCTGCATTATTAACACACACAACCTCATAAACAAATATTTAAACATAATTTTCTATTTTATTTTCATTTATTGTTGTTGCTTTATATGTTAACTCGAAACTTTTGCAAGTCAATTTTTATAGATCAATGAACATGTATGCGAAAACAAGTTCTGTTACACAAAGCACAAAAGGAACAAAAAAAAAAATAATTTTAAATATTGTATAAAAATAACGGCATTAATAAGAAAGTTTAAATATTATTAGTCTAACTAAAAATGTAAGCTCGAGTCTGTCTCCACATAATAATCGCACTTATCTCGACTCAAATTAAAAAATATTTTTTTTGTTTTTTACAAAACCGGTCAGCAACTATAACTCACTGCAAAACGCTGCTAGAGTCAAATTTCGTTATTTCATTGCCTACAATAAAAAAAAACTCATTGCAGCTTTTTAAGTAAGAAATAAAAGCTTAAAATAAAAATACTTTTTCATACCAAAATATAATGAAAAAAAAAAAAAAAAAACAAGTAACAGAATTTTATGCAGACGGGACCCATCACCGCTTTCCTAAAAAAGGCTTAGTGCATTTCCATACTCTACGATACTACGTAGGCGTGGCTGCTGTCACGTGGCGTTTGGAGTTTAGGAGTAAAAAGCGCTGAAAGTCAAAATGTACTCAAGCGGTGAAAGGACTCTGCCCGCAGTACAATATTCCGTTTTGTCCCATTTTCAATATCAACTTGGGCGCAACTATTTCCAATGTTTTCAGATATCTTTTCCAACCGTACTCGCTTTATAGGTAAATAGAAAGACGGACTGACGAAACATTTTTAGAACGATACCAATTTGATATTGTAATCAACAATATACAGATTTTGATATGGTCACTGAAGATTCTTTCTGGGTGCTCCAAGCCCTAGAATATTTAGTAGGCGTGGTCGATTGTTGAGGTTTTTGTACCGGTGCTACAGAACCGCTCGCAAATTTTTATCTTTGCATTTGTTGTGGTTTATAAATAACCGGCAAAAAGAAACATTTTTTTCTATTTTTCAAAATAGAGGTGCGCTCCCGGATTATGTTGTACGGTGTTTGTGTCCTTTGATCACTTTGGTCCAATTTCAGTGCCAATCTTTGTGCCAAACTTGAAGACGATTGTTGCCTTTTTGCGAGGAAAATGTTTACCGCAAACATTGCACAGTTAAGCAGATAGACGGACGCACGCAGGGACATGCTTTAATTAGTTTAAAATTTGATGCTGATCAAGAATGCATATACTTTATAGGTGTTGTAAACGTTTTGACATCCCCCGGTGATGAAAATAATTAATTATTTAACTAAGGGCGTGCTTCTCCAAAATTATGCGAAAAAAAAGCTACCAAGAAGGTACAAATTGTAGTTATGAAAAGAATTTTAAACTCTCATCAACTACTGTGAATGGATGCACTAGCCAGCAAACAGATCGCTAGACTACCCCGAGAGAAGCTTCATTGCTTGACTGCAAAAAGTCTATAGTAATCATTTAGAAATGGATTAAAAAACTGCTCGACTGCATGAATAAGGGGCCGGCTTAAAAATAGGATAAAACTGACTACTGAACTGACTATAAGGGGGCGCAGTCTTAAAGAGCCTACGTTGGCTGCTAAGAGCGCAGCTTGATTAAAAATAATAAGGCTGGATCGTTAAAACCAGCTCGAGCGGAAAGTAATCAGACCCCGATTTAGGATTCTGGATATCAAGCCAATTCGACATTAATTTGAATATGTGACTCGACAGCAATTTCACGATCGAAAGATTGTTCAACTGTAAATTCCCCAATCGTTAGAGTGAGTCCATAATCGATAGCTATTGTGTTCAATCGATATTGAAAACCATTAGCTCTCTCCAGGTTATCATGGAAGCGGCCAACTTACTTAAAAAGCACCAAAACTGATTAGAAAGGGAAATCGTCGATTGGCCAGATATATGGTCGTCTCCTGATTGCTAAGAATCTTGAAGCTTGACACAAAATCTTCCACGCCTACTGGAAAGCGCGTTCATAAACCGTGTAATGGGCTGCTAATAGACGTCCAGGCTTTGTAAGAAGCTTCCAGTGGGATAGGTTCATACGTCATCCGATCGGAGCGTGTAATAGGCTGCTAAAAAGTGTCCAGGCTTAATAAAAAGTTTACAATAGAAAAGGTTTACGGTTGCTAGTGGGCTTTCGAGCGGTTTAAGAAGCTTCTAGTAGAATAAGTTCATAATTGGTCAAGCTGGTTATCTTGAGTGAAGGGAAAGGTTTCACTCTTTAGCTTTATTATGTAGTGGTTCTGCTTGTTGGACAATGGTCGAAGGGGCCGCGAAATGTTACGATAACTACAAAGAAGCTGAGCTTCTTCTGAGCTTCAACGAAGAAATAGGCTTGGCTTGTAAATAAGAAGGGCCTCAGATTGTCTATACATGTACCATCGTGAAGGTCGGAAAGAAGTGGAGACAGCAAGATAAATAGTCGACGCTGTCTAGCAGGTATATTCCGATAGGTATATGTTATGCCTTTACCGGAGCAAGTAGTCACTATAACTACAACCACACATCGATCGTACTTAAAGTATTGGTCTACCGTATTGTGAGTTAATCTCGAATATGCCGACTGGACAGTCGCGCTTCTTAACTATACACGCGAATGCGGGGTGTAGTCCTTTAGTCATACACGGGTATTCCCTGACGATACCGTAACTCGTCAAATGATCTCTTTACTAGATTTGGCAACGATATCGTTTTCTTTGAATATCAGGCTATGGGTATGATTGCAGAGATTTTTAAGAAGATCACATCATGAACAATATGCGCTCGCTTGAGAAGCGATAAATCATAAATAAGTCAACGCAATTCTAATATACCTCAATAACATCAAGGTGACGAAGAGTATGAAAAGAAATGAAACGATGAAGATAATAACAAAATAATAAATCTTTTTTAATATAAAAATAACAACAACAACAACAACAACAACAAGTGAAATAACTGATAATGCGATATGAGAAAGAAAAAGAAAAAATCCGACAATACACAAAGCAGTAACAATTAATTTTAACAAGCATTTAATTATAATTGAGTGGACGGACAATCACGATCATAACAACGCGATTTAGATGTTAAACAAAAAAAATAAATAAATAAAAAAAATGAAAAGGTAAGAAAGTTATGTTCGTCGAATACTTGATGGCCACTTCATTTCGAACAAACATTGCAACATGTTTTAAATGATCGGGAACGTTTCTTCACTCCCAACTTCCAATTTATTGAACTTTTATATATTTGTTTATTTATTGATTAATCATAAACGAATCGAATCTTGTGCAAATGAAGAACAAAATATCTACTAAAATAGAATTTGTTGCTCTTTGTTTTTGCTTGTTTGCGGATCACGACAATTTTCAGTCAGCAAACATTGAATGGAAACACTTACATAAAGAGCAAGATACTGACAGATGGGCAGATGGATTGGCATGATTAAATCAACCCGATTGCTAGCAGCCGAAGTCGGACAGGCGAATGAAAGCGCGGACGAAAGGACGAGCGGATGGATGGACATGGCTAAGTTAACAGCCAAACAGGCGAACGAAAGAGCGGTTGGACAGATGGAGGTTAAGTTAGCTCGATGGCTAACAGCCAAGGTCCGACAGACGAACGAATTAACTTAATTACTAGCAGCCAGCATCCGACAAACGAATGAAAGAACGAACGGGCGAATGAATGGACTTGGCTTAATTGATTTAACTGTTAACAGGCAAACAAGCGAACAAAAGAGCAGATAGACGGATGGAGGGCCACGGTTAAGCTAAGTTTTCCGTTTTTAGCCACGAAACTGACAGGCGAATGATAGAACGAACGGACAAATGGATGGCTATGGCTAAATTAACTCGGCTGCCAACGTCCGTTGGGAGAAAGCATGCGTGGACGGGCAGGCGGACGGACAGATAGACGCTCACGTCCGAATTAACTCAAACTGTTGCGCTCATACATATTTTACATCGGTCTTCAAACTCTACTTCTTCGTGTTACAAGCGGAGGGACAAATCTAGCAAATATCCATTTTACGCTTTCGGCTGCGATTGGTTTTTGCTATTATTGTTTTTATTATTATTATTATTGCTGTTGACGTTCGCGCCACTTATTCAGTTATTTAATGTTTAGGTGTATGTGTGTACAACATGTATGTATGTGTGTATGTGATTTAAGGTTGCTTTCACAAAGTGAATATTATCGTTATTGTCGTGAACATTTATAATTTATCGAATTTTGAAAACCTTGATTAATTAAAATAATAAAATACATATATGCGCATATATGTACATATGTATATATATGTATATATATATATATATGATAATGAGATCATCTATATTGAAAAGTTTCGAGAGGAAGAAAAAGAACGCATCAAAATGGTTTATTTTTATCTCTTCTCTCTTTTATGATTCATTAAAAGAGAAAAATTCCATCAATATTTTCAATAGCGTAAATATAATATAAGCCACACTTTAGAGCTAATTAACCCACCACCTTTGCTTATTAGTCGTCTTGTATTGTTATTACAAAAATTTCATTATTCCACCACCAACGCCGCTACTACCGCCACCGACCCATTGCTAATTTTATAAACAAGGGATGAGAGTTTTCAGAGTGGATTTAAAAGGTAACTAAATAATAAGAGCTCTTCACTGTCAGCCTAGTGCAAATCAGGCATCGCCAATCTATGGCCCGCGGGTCACCTTATGACCCACTTTAGTTTCGAAAATAACGAATACTATATATGATGGATGAATTATGAAATCTAAAAACCGAAAATTCAGATGCTTGTATTTGTCTTGGAACGACTAACTGTATCCCAGACTTGGCTACATTCACGTCACAAGCGCAGCATTATTGTGATTTATTAAAAGACTGTTAGACTAATACGAAAACATCTCTGATCCAAATGTCTCTTTAATACTCACATTTTGGTTGATTTTGACCCGCGACCAAGAAATGTTGCCCACTCCTGGTGTAACAACAAATTTATCCATTGATAACAGTGTTACCCAGACAGTTGTTGGCAAAACTTTTATAGACACAACGAGAATTCAAAGCTTTCGCAAATGTTTGCATTTAAGTGGCCTTAGGCGATAAAGCGATAGGAATTGAAGCATAACAAGAAGCGTTTTTCTCTGCATTTTAGCAGAATATGTAGGTTGTGGTAGAAGCCTTTCTATTCCATTTCGGTCCATGGCAAAATAGTTTATTTATATATTTTTGGTCTGAACTTTATCGTCTGCCCATCAGCACAAAAACAGCACTAAAATGATAACCTAAGACATGGATAAATTCCATGGATTCATTTCTGCAAAACATTCATTTAATTTATAGCCATGAAAAGGTGTTTTAAAGTTTAAAAGTCGAATCAGTTTTACCGAACAAGCAACATACCCGCTTTGGATATGGCTTAGATAGAGTCAATCCAGTCTCCAAACCTAAACTTATTATTCGAGGAAGTGCTTCTCAATCGCTTACAGGATAAAGGAAATTCGTTAAATTTGTCCACGACCTTGCGTAATAATACTATGTAGCTTCCGAATCCTTAACCTTAAGCTAATTTAGTTTAAATTTTTAGTTTATTGCTGTGTTTAAAAGGAAGAAAGCAGAAATATGTATGAAGGTCCACTAAATGTCCCGTTTGAAAGGCGAAAAACATTCTGCATTTTAAGATTTTTTGTGTCCCTATAAATTCCGAATATTATTTACACAGAATGCATATTTCTATTTTTATAACTTTATTCCACTTTACGCTAAATGTACCGTTCCAGCAGTAAACGGCTGGTTATCGACGAACAGTCCACAATTTCCCGAACAAAACAATCAATTTCGAGTTTCGGAGAACACGATCAGCAAGGTTCTTAAGCCTTAAAACGCAGAGTAAAAGCAGAAAATAATTACTTCAAAAAGTTGAAAATATTAACACTAAAGCATACAAAGCTACCTAATCTAAAATAATTGCAATTTTTCATAAACAAAAAAAATTATATTTACAAGAAATATTTAAAATATATAAACTTTTTTTCAATTTTTTCTCTAAAACCTGTTATTGTTAGTTAATAAGAAATCAAAACCAGAAAGGATTTTAATTGTACGGTAAAGGGTTAAATAAAGTAAATATTTTCGTACATTAAAAAAAAGCACAAACAATAACAACAAGAACTGCCGCAAATTTTTGAATACTCTCCGATATGACGCAAAAAACGCTCTTCTATATATATATATGTATATATATATATAAGCAGAAGGTAAACACACCATACATGAGAATATGTACAGAAAGAGAGAGAGAAAGAGAACGAGAGGCTAAATGAGAGAAGTACTTTAATAGAGAAAATATGCCAAAACAAAACAGAACCAAAAAAAAAAAGAAATATACAGTTGCTTACATATTTATATAAAAAAAAAAAAAACAGCGAGTAACAAATTGGAAAATTTGTATCACAGTTTTTAAAACAGTAATAAGATATTAAAGAAAACTTACCGTTTTAGAAATTGATGATGAAATTAGAAAATGATACAACCACTAACACTATAACTGTAAACCTTTTCAATTTTTCGTATATTTTTCTATGTTCGTTCGCGCGTCGTTTAAGGCTTGCTAGATTTATACGCAAAATTTATTTAATAAAAAAAAGTTTTATATTATTGTTTAAAACACTTTCTTCAGTCTAATACTATGATATTCTCTATTATTATTTATTCGGCTTTTTACTTATAAGACATTCGCGCTTTATATAAAAATCACTACGATTCACAACTGAAAACACTCATACACATGCGACCTCCCAAAAAAATTTTTTTTTTTTTTACCAAAAGCTAACTAACAATATACGTACACTCTTATACAAAACATTTACTATATATAATAAAATCGTTTGATTTGGTTCGCTCGCATATACGTATTTCACGAAAGACATGAAAATTTTTGCTTTTTCTTCTTTTCACTGTTTTTTGCATTAAAACTAAATTTTCAATATACGCTTTCGCAACGATTTTTAACGACTTCTATAGAAATTTGATATTTTATATATTGTTAAACAATTAAATTTTATGTATTTCGCACTATTTTCAATAAATTTAAATTTTATTTTAGGAAATTTTTAGATTTTTTCACGAATAACTTTTCTTTGCTATGGCACTGCACTGGCTACTGCACAATGGTGCCAGATGTGAAGTATTTACAAGTAATAGCTTTTTTAGCATAAGCCTTAAAAAATTTAAATGTCGTAATGAAGAAGTGGGCATTTTTGGAAATAACAGGTAAGTGTTGTTAAATTATTTTTTTCCTTATTCGTCGATTTAACGATTTATTTAGTAATTAATAAGAATTGCGCTGAAATCACTTCGATTTTTTTTTCTTATTATTTAAAAAACCAACAAAAGCATTGTACGAAAAATGAAACATTTTGATCTATTATCTCTTTGTTAAATTTTCAAATCCTTGCATTAAAAATCGTAATAAAAAACGACTAAGAAACAAATTTTTTCATTAATGTTTACTCTATTAGCAAAGTTTATTTATTTTCTGATAAGTCTTGAAAGAGTGTTACATACGTACATAGTGCAATATGATTTCGCGAGCTTCGGTTATATTAAATTATTTGAAAGATGTGGCTTTTTTATCAGCTATCGTCTGTTTAAGTAGCTACGTATTGCATCTGAAGACTGTCTTGGTCTTTTTTTTTTCTTTATTTTAGCAGTAAAAACAGAGATGTTAAGCTATGCAATGCAGTCCAATTGACCTCCACAAAACTAATAAATTTTGCTATAAACTTTTTCAATTTATCACTTTAAATAATTAAGCATAAAATTTTTCGACTCACGAACGAAGACGGCAACATTTATCCATAAATAAATATTCTACGGTGCTGCCAGCACTATACAAGCTAGCCGCCATTCCACAAAAGCGGCTGTGAGTTCCACAAAAGAGTCTGAGTTCCATAAAAGCGGCTAAGTTCCAGAAGCGCGGCTGAGTTCCACAAACACGGCTGAGTTCCACAAAAGCGGCTGAGTGACAATTAATGACGTATTTCCGAGACATGTCTCCCAGTGGATGTTACAGACTCTTGCTTATAAGGCAAGTGTTGCCACAACTAATTAAAGATTTTTATTATTGAGATAGTATTTAATGCGGGCACTCTGTATCAGTCAAAAGTGCGGGCACTTTGCATCAGTCATAATTATATTTCTATAAAATATCGAAAGCATATAAAAAACAGAAAACGAGAACTTTGTACATTTTAATTTTTCTCTGTGTAAGGGGGAGAGATTTTAGACACAAACCAACTATATTGCGGCTGGCAATATTTCTATTTGTGCTTTCCCGCTCTTTTACGATATAAATGCAAATAGGAAAAAAGGAACGGTACTATTTATAATAGGAAATTAGAATAAGAGGAATTAGGTAAACATATGTTTGTGTTTTAATGAACTGATTGTTCAAGTTCTAGATCTCATGAATTTTCAAAACGATTCTTAAGTAATTTTGATGATTAACCTCGTTTTAACATGCGCTTTAGCAAGGGAAATCGATCTGCTAGTTGAAGATTCCACTTGAAACGTCTACAAACAGGTATTAGCTTAGATTGATTGGTTCACGCAGTGCTTTTCATAGATGACTTTTAGTTGTTTTTGTTTAGCATAAGAATCCAATGAAATCTAAATCTAAACTTGTCGGTCATGTTTTTCGCATAGTTGCAAAACTTCCTCACAGGTATCCAAAATTGCAATTGAAAATTAATTTTTCAGCGTTCATATATACAAATTTTTTATATTGTCATGTTATTCTATTCTTCTTTTTATTAATAAAAAATTGTACTATTAGTATTGTTATCGTTTAAACTTTCGAACATGCAGAGTTGTTTTTTAATGCCTTTTTTTCTTGTGTTTTGACTTGCTTAGGTTATATCGTAATTCTGTAAAGGAAGACAAATCTCGATTGTTTTTATTAATGTGCGAAAACAAAAAATAGTTATTGAACGAATACGAAAAGAAGAAATCACAAGAAAATTTTAATTGTGTAGTGTTCATAAAAATCTTTATTATTAATTATATTTAATATAAAATTGATTTAGTAGAAAAAAAAGAAAAAAAGAGATAAAGGAATAACAAAATATTAATTAATAATGCCTTTGTAAATATTTATATACAAACATATTTGAAAGGTATTCCCTGCTCTGCAAAAAAAAAGAACGACGATAATGAAAAAACAACGCAATTAGACAAAGAAATTGAAATTTCGTAGTCTTCGTCGTTAAACGGGCAAACAAGAAAAGCTAGATTAATATGAAAATAAGTGAAAAAATCAGCAGCTACTTTTATTATAATAAGTTTTATTTTTTGTTTTTTTTTTTTAAATTAAATCACAACGAGTATTGAAAAAAGGAAAAATTATATTAATTTTTTTCAAATACATAATAAAAATTAAAACGCTTTACTCATTTTCGTAAATTTTGTTGAAATTAATTAAGCAAATCATATGAAATAAGAGAAAAAGTGAATTTTTGTATGATTTATATGTTAAAAAGTATAAAATTGTCACAATATTGAGGAAAAAAAAAAGAAGAAATATCAAAACGCAACAGCAGATCCAAACAAATACAAGGGAATAGGAAAAAAAATAGGAAAAGAAATCAGTGTAGATAGACAAAAAGTGTGAGAAAATATTATTTATAAATGAAAAGAAATCAAAACAGTTTGCTATGTTGTAGAAGAGCAACAACAATATATATTGTTATTTAGTGTATATAAAGATGTGCGTGTGTTATTGCATTCTCAATTGATACAACACTACACTGCATTATTATTACTGCTGCTGCCGTTGCTGCTGCTGCTGCTAATGCTGCTACTGCAAACTTTGTTTTCTTTTTATCTATCGTGTGGCTCTGTTTGTGTGAGTGTGGTGTTTGCGTACGTATATTGTTGTTGACTTTTTCTTCTTTACTGCATTTGTCATGTAATGGAAATGTATGCTTGCTCAGTTGTGTTTGCTTATATTCCTACAATTGCAGTAAAGTTGGTTTTTTTCTTATAAAGCATACATATGCACTTACATACGGTACGTAAATATATTCCAATTATTTGCAATTGTAAATTAAGTGCAAATGCACACACGCTAATGTAGCTAGTGATTACAATATACAACAACAACAACAAATACACCAAACAAACCAACAAACAAAAACTAAAGGTAAGTCAGAATGGTTGTTCACATTTATAGAGAATAATAATAATAATAATAATAAAAATCAAAAAAATAAAAACAATTCAAAATACATTTACACAGAGTTTTCATAATAGAATATAAATTTTCTTTTCTTTTCTTTTTGTCTTACTCATCTTAAGTTCTTTAATATTTAAGCGGAAATTTACTGTTGTGTTATTTTGTTACATAAAAATAAAATTTTTCTTTCTTTTGTTTTATTAACTTTGCATTAAGAAAAACTAAATTAATTATAGTTTACATTAAAATGAAAATAAAAAAAAAAAACAAAATGAAATTAAGAGCAAGACAAAATACATAAGAAAAACAAAACGAATGCACATTTGTTTTGCTTTTCTTTTCGTTTGCTTTGTTTCCCAATACAATGTTGCCAGATCCCCGAATTAAAGAAAGAGAAAAAACAAAGCTACTTTCAATATTTAGAGAAATACGAACAGCGTAAGCAGATGCTAGCTGAAGCTTGTTTGAAGTAAACAAGCGAGTTTCGAAAAATTACCTATGAACTAGAGCGATAGCTAAAGATAGAGAGAAGTGAATTATTTTTCGTTAATACGAAAATGTAGGTAGACTATGGGCATTGCAGTTAGAAATTGGTTTGTAAAAGTTCGTTCTGGCGATAAGAATTTAAAAAACGGGACTACCTTCCGACTTTGATGGCAACATTGAACCTGAAGAAATTGGGAGAAGTCAGCAAATTAGGTGTATGGGTACCCGACAATCTCAGTGACCGGAATAAAGAAGATCGCATGCCAATCGCTACAAGTCAGCTCTCACGAGCCCCTTTTTACACAGGATTATAACAGGCAATGAAAGATAGTTTACACAAAAAAAGTTCATACATAATAGTAGCGAATGCATAATAAATTAATATAATTTTGTTATACAATGAAAGCAAAATAAATGCCTGATAAAAAAACGGAACTTACTTATGACTCGACCTAATATTAAATATTTGGAACTTTTTGCCATAAGAAGGCTTTATTTACGTTGGAATACGTGCATGGGCTGAGGTCCGCAAAATAGTTCAAGGGATGAGATGAGGTCCACAAACAGACTCAGCCATTTCAATTATCATGAATCGACTTTCATCACAAAGTTTTAAAAATTTGGGCGCTTGCGTCATATTAAAAGCGCAAATGGATGCGGGTGCTTCAAGTGTGCGTGATACGTGACTCTTGTTACCATATGAAGGCTTACTTTTCTTATCAAATTTTGTTAGAATACCTTGAAGATTGCGACCTGTAGATTATAGATGCAAATACGTGGACCGCCATCAGACGGACAGCCAAGCTTAAATCGATTCAAATAATGATCCTGAATCGATTGCTTTCATAAGCGATGCATCTATCTTAAGCGAGTTCTAAGTGTTGCATATCCTTGCAAGAACTTGGTATGTTTCCTACTACAACAGTGGCGTAAGGTATAAATAGAGGCGATAAGTCTCATCTTACTTTAATCTAAGAATTAATTTCTTTGTGCGATAAATAAACTATAACAGTAATAATAATTAATAATAATAATAATGATGATGATGATGATGATGATGATGATGATAATTATACATAATTAGCGATTACTGTAAAGGCCATCCAGTTTATCTTTTACACGATTTCGTTTTCAAGCAAAGCTGAGTTTATGTCGAGATAAGCGACAATCGATTGATTACAAACTCTATCATCGGACTTATATTCCAGCAATTTTGTATGCTTACTATATACATATATATGTTATATGGACGCAGGCATACATGAAATAATAATTAAGACAACAAAACTAGGTTTTTATTGATAATAATTATTGCACTTTTCAAGAGTAAATGATAGACCCCTCGGATTTAATACATATAAATGAAAACAACTACACAGACATCATATGTATAAATTTGAATATTAAATATATTGTACATAGCATAGAATATATATATGTTTAAAAAAAAACAACATTGATGCATGAATCAATGATGGTTTATCTGACTGTGAACCCTCTTGGCTTGTAACCCAGTTTTTTTTTTTTTTTTTTTTTTTTTTTTTTTTTTTTTTTTTTTTATATGTACTTATTTTAATTTTTATATATTATATATTTTGCATTCAACCTTATGCAAGATAGTACAGATAGCTCTCGCAAAAGCTTGTATAAAAATAAGAAATCCTCCAAACGCGAGTTCTTTGACTCCTCACTCACAGCCGCACGTTGCCTTGCCCCTTTCGAAAGGGGAGAAGAAAAGGTGCAACATGGATGTCAAGTCCATTCCTTTGGCTTATAAGCCGAAGGTTCTCCGTGACCCGCTCCGCATACCGGTAACAAGAAGATCTATTATACACGCCCATGCCTCTAGACAACCCCTACGTGGTGTCCGGTGCCAAACATATGGTGTCTGCAGATGACCTCACAAGCGTATAGAATATAATGGAACGCGTCATTCATCCCTTGGCACAAACTGCATGAATTCGTATCGGACATACCCATGTTTTTCGGATGCTGCTTGATGGAATTACGATCCATGTAGAAGTCCATGATTAAACGTAGGTCGCTTTCTCTTAGTTCCCTTAGTTTATGTGCCGTGCCGGAAATATTTCATGAATCTTTTTGCTTGCCGTTGTCCTGCGCATTGCTTAAAATGGCAATCCGATTTCAGAACTTATCATGGTCCCTCGGACTGTCCTATTGGGTAGACAATCGGCCCTCACCAACCACATAGCCGCGCACCCATATTAGATGCACATCATTTTGTCTGCCTAACGCATTAGTTGTTTGAAGGCACTCCAACACAAGCCTAGATGATTGCTTATAATTATAGGCAACATTTCTATGGGATGCGACCAGAAAGCTTCTGGAGACTTACTAATCTTACCTAACTTTATACTTAACGCTTTACTTGATTAATGGGTAATTATCTACGGAAAAGTGATATTAAGCTTGTAGAATCCTTGACGGCCCATCACCTATCTCGTGTAGAGTAGTAGATGGACATAGGCTTAAACAAGCATGTAAGCTTGGTTAAGGAGAAATCGTGGTATCAGTAAAATGACTAGAATGCTTTGCCCAGGAAAAAACGGTATTAAGTTAATACAACTATGTCTTTGACGGCCCGGCACCTTGGCGTAAAGATGAGAAAATGGAAAAGAGGCATAAAGAAAAATGTTTGCTTGACTGAGAAGAAGTGATGTTGAAGTGACTAGAAATGGAGGTATATTCCTTTTGTCAAAACGTTTTCAATACCCAGAAGGAAGATTAAGAAGCGCTATAAGATAAATACACAACGTTGTTGGCCAGTGTCAAATACTGAATAGATCTAAGTATATCTGTCTGTCTGTCCGTTCGTCTGCGGAATATCTGTACTAAACTTTCTTCTGAACGTAAAGAGTAGACTTAAAATTTGGCAGGCACATGGGAAGTTCTTGCACGTAGCTTGGTATTGAAAATGCCCCAAATCGATCAAAGGACACGCCTACAGTACGATGTAAGATGAGAACATCTCAAAAACCAAAAGAGTTTTTTGCGTTTTACTCAGCTATACAACGAATAAAATTTCCACGAGCATTCCAACGGTGAATCTACAGTACGTGTACAAAAATAGAACAAGTGATGACACTACAGTTAGATGCGCGGCCCACCATCACTGTTTAATATCTTCAAAATAAGACTTTATATGGAGAGTGGTGCTGCATACATGTGCCCGAAAAATATCCAGTCAATATAAAAGAGCATCGAAACTCCATTTTCAAATTTTTTTTTTTTAAGGGTAAAGGTGGCAGGCATGTGGCATTCGTTCATAACCGCCTATTCAACTTAATTCTTTAGTAGAAATGGTGTGTAATCAATAAGAAGTGAAACGAATTTTTGGTGATCTTGATACCGTTCGCAAATTCTTATTTCCGTGTCACCCTACGTAAAACAATTGAAGATTCGTTGAGAGCCAAAATATGTGATGACACTTGTAGGGAAATCTTCATCGAAGCTCGTGACGCATATAAACATAATTTGTATTTCGAACTTGGAATGCAAAAAGTGTACCGTTAACTTAAAAGGAACCTAAGGTTGGGTATAGGGAGAAAGCGAAGCAGTTGAGTGAAATTTATAGCGAACACTACGATTTTTAAGATGCTCCTTCTTGAATATTTAACAGTAACCCGATTAATTTTTTTTTTCCTTCTTGGAAACCATTTTCCTATTTTCTAAACTAACCTAACGCTTACATTAATTTCGTTTAATTTGCTTCTCTTTTTCGAGGATTTAAGACAGTCGCCTCTATATTGACATAAGCAGACAATCGTAAAAGTTTGAATATCTTAGTCAGATTGTAAAATAAAAGAACAAATAAAAACAGCATTCTACAGTTATTCATATGAAGTCTATTTAAAACAAAAGTCTTTATATGAGAAGTCGTGGAAGTAGTTGGTCAGATCTGAACCATTTTTAATAGGGTTCGTTCATAGATCAAAACAAGTCAATGCACCAAATTCCATCAAAATATTTTAAAAAGAATGATCTATTGGTTGAATACAAGGAAACTAGACGGACAGACAAGTTTAGATCGATTCAGAAACTGGTTCTGAATTGAATGGTAAAATAAAAAACAATGTAAGCCTATCAGAAATCGTTTTGGATGCTGACAGACAGACGGACGCACAAGCTTACATATGTATAAAAAAAAGTGAGCTTAGTTCAAATCCTTCGGAGTGTTGCATACATCTGCCCAAAATTAACATACCCTTATGTAATAACCTCGTTGTAACCGCACTCTATAATGTTTTAAAGACATCCGTAATCATCGCTAATATCTTTGACCGCAAGTTTTCAATTGCTTGTTCATAACTTACCTTGAGATGATGGATATAAACGACTCGTCCCAATAGAATAAATATCACAAATTTTTCTTTGTTTCTCGTATTTTTTTTTTAAATAAAATTTCAATGTAATTATAATGACATTCCCTACGCGATAACGATATTATTTCACAGAGAATAATTATTTTTGCGGTCACTTTTCATGTACACGTGCAACTCTATTGTGTTGCATTTGAAAAGTGTATTCTTGTATGTAGACTTTCGTGACAGTGTGTAAGTTCAAATGAGTCTCCGTGTGTATACGTGTACGTGCTCACTCATACAATTCCAAACGAATTAATTTGATAGACCCGTCTTCGTTAGATAGGCTGATGTAAGCATAAATTTTAAAACAAATGAGAAAAAGCTTAGTCGGGTTAAGACGAATCATAAGTACACAGTGTTTTTGTTTTCCTTTCGCGAACTTTTTAAATGACTTTTGAAAATATTTATAGTAAATTTCATATCAACGAATCGGTTAATAATTGCTGCAGATATTAAACGCTTCCCTCGAGACTTTCAATCTTTTTGAAGTGTTCATCGGTGTAAAGCAGGAATGGTCGCTTTTGGCAAGTTGCCCTAATTACATCCCAAACGGTTATCAACCAGGCACACACCTGGCAGGCCGTGGACTCTCCCTTTCTCTCTTTCTCTACTTCTTTCCAAGCATTACCATGTTTTGCACACATAGGCGATGCCTCCTGAGCCATTGATTATGAAAAAATGGGGAAATTTTCCTCATCAACGATATATTTCAAAGAGCGGTAATGAAACGATGGTCGTCTTCGACACGACGTTGCCATAATTACATCTCAAGTATAGATTTTCAATATTTCTGGGTCGGTAAGCCGCACTTTGATTACGATAAGTGTATGATCGTAGCTATAGTAAAGGCATAACGTTTGCCGATTCGGCATATATCTCCCAGTCCGCGGCTTTTACTTATCTTCATTTCTCCACTGTATTACTTAAAGATCGCGTACAATAGTCCTTTCGCTCCAGTCCACGAATTAACCCATTCTTCTAAGCACTCAGAATCAGTTTCTCTTGTAAAATCCGGACAAAGAGATGTCTACTTTTAGCAGGGACCAGAATCGTTAACAATCTTCTCACATAAAACAAGCTCTTTGCACTTCTCTCTAAGCCTATATTGGTTTTGTTAGGAGATTCGATTTTATTCACAAGACTTTTAGTTAATAGTTTCTTTGTAGTGAAGTTGCCGCCAACGGGTAATAAATTTGATGCAAGAATTTGTAGTTAAGACTTGGATGCTTTTAAAACTAAATACTAGACTTTAACTTGCAGAAGAGACCCGCTATGTGAAGATTAAATACATGACCTCCAAGTGCAACAAGAAAACTTTTGCTGAGAACTTTGGTAGAGAATTTAAGGATAATCAGTCAAAAAACTAAAAAGAACTAACGCAAATACCACGACATAACCTCAAAATAAGCAAACGAAAATGAAGCGATTTCATTAAAAGCGCAAATCTTGTACTACGAAAATGGAAATTTGATTCTTGAAATATATATCGCTCTGTGTTTTGATGGTACGCTGTGATAAGTTGAAAATGGGAAGGAACCTTTAATACGTTATCGCAACATAACCTTAAAAGGAGCGAATTAAAATGACCAAAACCTTTATTAGTTCTTGTTCTACGGGCATTTCAAACATTTCATCTTTTAATCGTACACATTCCCGCCCCATTATCAATAAGTTCGGATAAGTTGAAAAGCATTATCGCGGGGTAACCTTGAACCTTGAAGGAAAATTTCTGTCACTAAATGGTGGACTGTGATAAGTGGGAAAAGACGAAAGAAACTCAAACATAATCTTACCACATAACCTCAAAAGAGTAGAGGAACAATAACGGACCGTCGCTTAATGATCGAACGCTTTCCTATGTATTTCTCTCTACCAATTCTTGGGAATTTTCTGACAGCCGCCTATAGGACGGACAGACAAACATTTGAATATCACTTTTATACTTTATAAGATCGATGAACTATATATTCAAATGTTTCAAACGAGATTGTTGCAGTCTTAGCATACCTTTAATTCAGGTCTCAGTATAGTATAAATGATATAAATCATATGAAGATGTATGTATAGCTCGGATATCTAAATATGCCTATAGTTAATAAATGTTTTATATAAGAAATTATGTCTTTGCGAAGCGTTGTCTTTACTCATTCACCTACTCTTAAAGTGATATTTAATTTATTCACGAATTCAAGAGAAGACGTGTAATAAATATTATTAAAAACGATTTTTTATTATCAATGAAAATGTTTTCACTTGTGTCATTTTTGAAGAAGAATTCGTTACAAGAAAAAATTTTCCAAGTTTTTGTTAGAAATTTTACTTAAAATTAAAAAAAAAAAAAAATTCATAATAAATAAATAATACGGGTATACATAATGTATATGTATGCGTGCGTGTGTGTATTAATCAGGCAAACATAACAGGAAGTAACTATTTTCAAAAAAAAAAAAAATATTCACTATTTCGGGAAAACCCAGAAAAAAAGACCATTATTGCTTTGCATATGCACAAAGTAATTAATATATGTACATATATATGCGTGTACGTGTGTGTGTGTATGTGCGATTTTCTCTGTCTCTTTTCAGGTATTAGTGTTAATAAATGATCTTTGAGCTCTTTGTTTAAAATCGTCAGACAAATAGAGGCTATATAGACGGTCTAAGGGAAAGCAAAAAAAAAAAAATGAAAGCGACAACAACGACAAAGATTACTCTACCTATACACTACCAAATTCATACGTATATAGAGATTCTCACGTACTCATATTCGTAAATAGGTAAACAAAAACACTTGCCTTTCTGCATTTAACAAAATGCGACTTCATAACCATTCGGTTGCACTTCATTTCTATCAACAGTTATACCCTACACCAATTGTGGTACAGGGTATATTAAATTAGTGCGGTCGTATGTAACACCCAGAACGGCTTAAGATAGACCCTGTATGCCTGTCCGTCTGTCCTAAATAACGTGCACTTTTTGGTGCAAAACGACCGAATAACTGCACTAAGCGAAGTGATGTAGGCTATGTAATGGTCGACGTCGTCCGGCTGCAATGTTCTTACTTGTTTTACGAATGCAAATGCGGGGAAAATTTTTATGCTCAACACTACAATTAACTTTGTTTATTCGACTGTAACCCTTATAGAGACATGTGTCTCTGTAAATATTTTGCGTGCATTGCCACTCTCTAGAACTAGATCATTAATATATAATGCACGACCTAAATCATTGCAATGCTTTTAATGCTTTTAAATATTTGAAATAAAAAGCATTACAGTAAAAAGCATTACAGTCTTATTAGAAAAATATGGAAAAATTACAGATTTGATCGTTTCAACTTGGCTTCACTTTCGTAAAACGCACACAAATAAACATATGTTTCTTGTTTACGATTGGTATAATTGCCTCTTGTTCAAATTGTCGTGACTTGCAGATTTGAGTGGAAATCAGTTTTAACTAATTCTGTATTTTATCGATCGAAGCGACAGGACATTTGAATTTCAAATGCCTTATATTCAAAGAGTGGGACAGAATGTTTTTTTTCTCTACTTTTTCATTCCGCTTAGTGATAGTAGTGGCGTTTTTCTCGAAAACTTTCCCGATTAGTTCGTTTGATTTTCCAGTTAAAAAGGGTCGCTTGATGAATAATCAATGAAGATGAATGGTGATTTGCCACCGGAACTCATACGAAAAAGAAAAACCAACAATTTCATATTTTAACGTTTGTATTCAATCTTGAAGTGGCCAAATCTATATGAAGCTGCGCTATTACATCCTGAAATAGGGTCTGGCTGCAAAGCTGACTAATGAGAACTAATGACATTACTCTATGGTTCAGCGAGTACTACCTCGGTCTATTAATTTTCATCATAAAAGCCAACAATTCTAAATGATAATTTAAGTAAAGCATACTGCAAGTTGCTTGAGTTAGTTCCTTTACAGTTTGCAAATGAATTATATAAGTAACAGAACTCTTTCACTCGATTATTCGTCGGACGAACTTACATCGGAAAACGCCAAAACTTCAAAGAATATTATTAAAATTTTCACCTCCACTCGCCTCTTTATAATGTTAACGCTATCGATTTAGAAATGAATCTTGATTTTCTGTATTACTTTCAGATTTCTAATCAAATTAATTTATATATGGCGGTAGTCCAAACAATTCGTAATATCATATGGAACGCTGTTGTGTGTGTGTGTACATTCGAAACTTACACGATTGTTAAACTTTTGTTATTTGCTTTTACAATACCCAAAATAAAGAAGTAGTTAAACCGAATTTAGACGTCCAATCTAATCTATAAAAAGCAAAACAGCTGCTATTCTTAACAAATGAAAAAGAGTAAATCTTTAAATCATTTTTTTAGATCAATTTTTTGATATTATTATCCAAGAATTTGGCCAGATATTCCCTGAAAGTAAAGAGATGAAATGAAAAAAATTGAAAGTCGGAAAAACTACTAGGATTGGATTCAATATAAAATTGCGTGTGTGATGAGCTAATGCCGTTCTTTAGTCATATGTTTTTTAAAAGCATTGCCATATACAAATCCGTAAATAAAGCAAATGTTAAATCTCTAGCACGACAATAATTTTAATTTTAATTTATATGGAAAAAAAAAATTGGAGAAAAATATACTTTCATCATATATTTATCTCAGATAATAATCAAGTTCGCGTCCAAGGCGTATATAGCTCTCTAACTTTACATTTCTACCTAAGCAGTTACATGAAGATGTGTAATAATATGCGTGCAAATGTATTTATGTAAACACAAATACATACGCATTCGCTTGTGTATTTTTGTCATTAGTTTATGACCATTTGTATTGAATTCAAAACCAACACGCAAAAACGTGTTCTTGAAAATACCAAAAAAAAAAATAAAAATAAAAATAAATAAATAAATAAATAAATTGTTTAGTTTAGTTTCATAAATCTCCCCCCAACACTGCTCTCTTTTGCCAACTCTATCGCTCTTTCTCTCTCTCTTCCTTTGTTTCTTTTTTTCACTGTCTTACTCAATTGTTTGTGATCGATGGCATGCTTTACTATGTATTTTTTGTTAAGCCAAGTACGAAGAAAAGGTATGTTAAGTTTATCGAACGTTTGTAATGCATGCACAAGAATGCTTCTTGCTTTTCTTTAATAAATATACGTAACTGGAGTCGCTACAATTTTGTCGACCTTTGAATGGACATAACTTACGAGTTAAGTTTTACCGGCCTAGCTTAAAAGTCTACTTGATCGATCTGGAAAAAATTTATCAAAACTAATTTTTAATGTACGGGATGTTGTGATCTTTTTTTTATATTAATTTCACATACCTTTCATATACTTTTTTTGTACAATCTATAAGGTCTCTCTCCAGCTCGGATATATTGTTAATGAAAACTTGCAAAAGGACTGAGAATGTTCTATTCACCTTGGGATGAATCGTGGATACTTGAGTATATAGATAAATACTGCAAAGGAGTTTTTCCACTCGAGATGATATGGAGAAGACTGAACACTCGATTAATAATTAAATGAAACTTTCCGAACGGTATCTATGAGAATTTGTTTATTACAGTTCTTTGCGGGCGGATGACACGGTCCCTTATTAGGAATGTATATACGACTTATTACTAATTTGTAAAAAATAGATGAACGCTTTTAGTTAAATTGATCTGAGAAATGCATTTAGGGTATCTCTAATTCGTATATCTAGCTTGTGCAAAAAGCAAAATGAAAAATCTTGTATGCCTACCCATGCTTCTTCATTGATGAGTATAATCACAAAAAGTAGTTAAATAAGCGTAGGTATAAATAAAGTCGACCTACATAGAAGAGTGTAATCTGTTTCGGGTTTATTATGATTTTCAAAACAACGGTGACGTTATATGAAAAAGAGTTTTCTACACTCATTCCGTTTACGTTTCTCGCTCGGTTAATTTGTGCATGATTAACCAAAATCTAACGAGTGTGTTTGTTATCAGTGCAGAGTACAAAAAAAAAAAAATACAACAACTTCTGTTGTTACTTTTTTTAAATTATTTTAAAAATGTCTAGACATCTACAACTTTTTTTTCATTATACGCATTCATAACAATAATTATGGAAGAAAAAGCAGCCTGATTAACAAAATTGATAAATGTTGAAAAAGTGTGAAAGAAAAAAAAAGGTGAATTTATAACACTAAAAAAACAAAAGCAATATTAATAATAGAAATAATAATAATAATAATAATAAAAGACATATAAAGGAAATAAACAAAAAGTTATTTCTTATTCATCTTCATAAACAATTTTGATTGCCTACCGTCGTCGCTTGCAAAAAATTTTAATTATTATCTCATTAATTGGAACTATGCTTTAATCTTCTGCCGGATATATATAGAGACTTAAGATTCAAAAAAGGCTGAAAGACACTCTCAAAGGTTTACTTAGATAATTTCGAAGAAAAATGTAAAGATTGCCTTAGCCAGCTAACAACCAATCTTAATAACAACTATCCATCTTTTTTTAACACATTAACAATCAATTACACTTGAAACAAGCAGATTACTTCACACTCAAGGAGTTATAGAAATTGAAAAGCAAAGCAAAAGATGCGATATAAGATGATTTTACTCCTCATAATCAATAAGACTTTACTAGCCCTTCTTTCGGTCATAATGTGTTTTTTGTTCTTCTGATTGTTTTCAAAAAAAAAAAAAAAAAAAAACTTTAATATTAAATTTGTTATTAGATTAACTCGTACTAAACAAAAATAAAACAGGTTAGAAAATTATATTCGGTCGTGACCGAATCTTTCACACCCATCACCGTTATCATCCTAAAAAAGACAAAAAAAAAAATAGAAAAACTAAGTTTTCATAATCTCTAATAATGGGTGGACGCGGCTGATTTTTCCTATTTTTAGAAAAGGGAAATTAATTTGGTGTATATATTTGTACTTTTTGAGTAACAAGCAAAAACAAATACGCAAATCAAAGGGGTGTTCGCAGTGTTTGCTTCATAGACATGTGGGCCTTGATGGCTTGGTCTTTGACCGTTTTGGGTAATTTTGAAATTCTTTGCCCAATTTATAGGCGATATCTTCATTTTTACCACACAGTTGGGCAGACGGACAGATAAACAGACAAATAGACGGCATGCTTGGATGCGTTTCGAATTCAACAATGGCCCAGAATGTATACAGTTTTCGCCAAGGAAATGAAATTTCGCTACATTGCAGGGTACACTGGGTAGGCGTGGTCAATTTTATCCTTTTTTGTACAGGTATTACAGCATCGCCCCTTGACTTTTCCTTCAAAGTTTTGCCGATTTGTCTGCTGTAGTTGACGAGTAATGAGCGAGAAAACTATTTTTTTTTTCCTATTCTCAGTTTACGTGGTCTTGTAGGCGCGTCCTTCGATCGAATTTTCAATGCCAACCTGCGTGCAAGAACTTCCAATGTCTCTGTCAGGTTTAAAGTCGACAGCTTCAATTGCGCGGCCAGGAGAATGCTTACAACAGACATTACACAGACGGACGTACTTACATTCATAGTGTTTTTATCGAGTTTAAAACCAATAGCTAAATTTTTGCATTCAGAAGAATGTTTACCGCATATATTACGCGGACAGATAGACAGATATGCTTGAATTTGTTGCTGACCAAGGACATATATACTTTGTAAGGTCTTTGGGGAAAGGATCCTTCGGGAAATGGTACAAAGTTGCCTTGCAGCAATATATTTTTTTTCTTTCTATAAGACCTTTGTTGCTCTTCTTTTTTGATTTTTGTACTCCTTCTTGACGAGTGTAGGAAGTCAGTGACCGCACATTTAAAGTTCATCAAATTTGAGAAAAAAAAAAGTTATTCGGATTTTCATGTGAGCAAAACTTTGTAATTAATTCTTTTTGTTAATTCTCTAGGTTTGTTTTCTTGCGAAAAAATTCTGTTCATTTTGAAATACGGCTGATATCAAACGAGACGAGACATTGATGCCTAATCCAATCATAAATATGATAAATGAAAAGAGATTTTGCAGCAAGAAAACTGGATTTCAATCAATTTGTTTAGCAAAAGCTTTAGCTTTGAATGCTCAGCGCTTTAGTAAGCAACTAAAGTACATCTTAACGAAGATCTTTTTCTCTTCGAAAATCGATGGCTCTTTTTTTTTTTTCTTTGCCCAATTAAGTCATTTTTGCTAAGGCTATATAGGTTCAAACGGTGCAATCGAAAGATTTGATATATATATATATAGAACAAGTCCTTATTAAGGAAATCGTTTCCCCATCACTTTCCGAATCGGAGATTGAAGCCTTTCCGTCCGTCTGTCTAACGTTTGCCAGCCCATCGGCCACAGTCGATAGTTGGATGAATTTTATTACACACTGATATGTTTTTCGTTAAGAGCAAAGACGACTCCCCAATACAAAATGCATGAAATCGAATCATATTTTGAAACATAGGAGGTTTTTTTTGAAAGAATCGTTATATATAAGAAGTTAAATTTTTAATAAAAATACAGCACTTGGGATTTGAATCCACGATCATTGAATTGCTAATCGAGATTGCTTGCCGCCGGCCACTCAGGCGGACAGCTGATGAAGTAAAGGAGAAATTAAGTAGTGTAAAAAGTTTTCAATCTACTTTTATGCTCACCACTATAAGATGGGGGTAAACTAATTTAGTTTTTTCTCGTACAGCCACAAGGAAACTTCAGAGATCCTATAAAGTATATGTATTCTTGACAGCGTGAAATTCCGAGTTGATTTAGCCATGTCCGTCCGTCTGTGGTGTGTGTTGTTGGTACTCTTGTGGTCGCAAACATGAAGATGTCGACTTCAAATTTAGTACAGACATTGGAGGCTCTTAAACGCTGATTGGTATAGAAAATGGGCAAAATTGGTCAGAGCAAGAGCGCGCAGTGGAGCGTAAACTGAACGCAACACCGTCCTTTTTAACAAAAATTTTTAGATTTTGCTTGTTACTCGGAAATTATCAAAGTTAGAAGATTGAAATTTTCCACATATACTTTACGAAACAATTCATTCTTTCGGTCCAAAAATGGAACCAATGGAAGATATACTATCTGCCTAAAAATGGATTAATTTTAAAATGAATAAGACAGACACCACGAATAAGTTTTTCTTAATAAAATTAGCGACGATGGGTATCAAATAAAAGAACTTGAAAAGTAGAAAGCAAAAGGCATGGCGGTGGATATGCGAGATTCATCTCTCGCCGAATATAGCTATCTCGCTTGATTTTTTTTTTTTTTCTTTTAATATCATTAGCTTAGTGGAGTGGAAAGTAAAGTAAGGTAAGACGGACAGAAAAAACATTATTATAGTATAGATGGTCTGCAATTATCGGCCTTAACCCCTCGTGTCAGCAAGTTTTTATTAATTGACATCGAATCCGTTTATTTCTTCCTAGGTAGGTAGTGAGTGCCTACAGAAGGAATTAATCATATCTGCTTTACCGTTAGATTCGGTGCTTTGCCTTTTAAGTGATTTTGTTAAACTGAAGTTTTTCTTCACAGAAACATTGAGAATATTTGCGTTATTCTTATCGTTGTTGTTGTTGTTGTTGTCGTTATTGTTTATATTGAATATAATTTCACAATCAATTAAATAAATTCAATCGCTGTAACATAAACCGGTTCTAATCCCCTACCATATTTTATAATATAACAAACATATATACCATTGTTGGTTGACCAATACAGTGAGTGACAGTCGGTAGATAATTTTTAAACTAAGTTTTTTTAACATCTAAAGTTAACCATTTTTCTTCTTATTCTTCTTCTTGGTTTCTTTCAGATTTTATTATCATACTATCACACAAAATTTTTACTTTATGGTGCGTGATTGGACGAGGAGCAGCGGACCTAATGCTGGACACTAAATTAATAGAATCTTCTAAATTATTAGTCAACACACACACATGTACATCTGTTGTAGCTGTGTGAAGCAACACTGCCATAAATATTAACAATAATCCCATAACGTTTCCTCGCCAGCAAGCCGTCTATTTCGCTTAGCTTCGCTTTCTTTTTCCCCCCTCTTCTTCTATTTCCTTCCGCCAATAAAATTTGGCAAACTCAAAAATATATCGACTGAAACGGATCCAATAATCATATAACAAAATGTTGTATGTATTTCAAGTTGATGTCGGCCGTATGTTAAATTTTGACATGACTGTTGCCTTATCGTCGGTCGAAAGCCTCAAAGATACTATTGAACGTTTGCATAACATACCAGCGGCAAACATTGTACTGTTAGTGAGTGGCGGTGAAATGCTGACACATTCCACGCAAGTTTCGTATTATTCAGCCGGGACGGATACGAATCCGATTTATATGTTCTTAACGGGTGACGTCAGACTGCCGCCATCATTGTTGCCTTCCGTCGATGCGGATTTTGATTTACGCGAGCAAGTGGAACGTTGCTTAGAATTGCCAGCCGTCTATGAGACAGTAGTGCGTCGAGCACAATTGGCCGGACGTATATATGATTTGGCGCGAGAAGAAGAGAGATTATGTGAGCGTTTAGTTCACGATCAACATCTTCAAC
The DNA here is from genome assembly GCA_001077435.1 of Glossina morsitans morsitans. Classification (NCBI taxonomy): domain Eukaryota; kingdom Metazoa; phylum Arthropoda; class Insecta; order Diptera; family Glossinidae; genus Glossina; species Glossina morsitans. The sequence goes on from CCAG010006171.1 coordinate 38,133, forward strand.
AGCAAGGTTGGTCGGCTATGGTAGCAAATGTGGAAGATCTAACCGAAGAGTTTCGGCAACGTTACAGGAATTTTTGCGAAGTTTTCGACAAACATCTGGATAAACGTGGCATCTATTTCGAATTGTTAAGATATTTTGCCGATGATCTGCGCAAATTGTCGCGTATACCGATATTGCCTGGCCTAATGCCTTTAGCGGAAGCCGATTTTCATGGCTTTGATGAGTATCTCGACAACGATGATGTTTTTTCACGTTCACAAAACCAACAAGAGTCTGTGCTGATGGCCGGTGCGGCTGGGATGACCGAAAAAACGGATGCCGACGATGAAGGAGCAATAGGTGGTATGGACGCTAACGATAATGATAAAAGCTCTACGTCACCCAATAAAAAACTTAAAATGGGCACCGAATCCACTGATTTAGTACATCCGAAATCACATATTTCGCAAACATCAACGAACAGTAATGCAATACGTCGTCTTAATTTGCTGCAGTGGATCACCTCGAAGGAGAATCGTTACACATTGCAACTCATGTCCGATGAGTGTACACAGGGTTTGGGCACATTTAATGAGGATATTTATAAAAAACTCAAAGATGAGATACACCAAGTCATCTTATCGGCTCAACAAAGCGATGTACTGGAGATCAAAGGACTCAGTGAACGACTTTGCAAATTAGAAGAATTTATATACAAAATCAAAAATATGGTTAAAGACCAAAAGGAACTGTCAACCGCGTTTCATCAAAACCAAAATCGAGCCATCAATTTACGTGATGCTTCTATTTTACCCGATCTTTGTGCGTCGCATCAGTCCCAATTGAAAGTGATGCTTCAGAATCATTTCAAAATTCGAGATTATAGGCGTTGCATAGGCAAGGCTAAAGATGAGTTAAGTATGCATTTGCAAGCCCGGTTGCATCGTATCGATGTCGTTGAGAATGCTATGAGTGAGGCTGATAATCGTTTATTGTTCCATCATCGCTGTTTAAGACGCGTCGAGCGTCATATTCATATCATTGAACAGATTCATCAAGCGCCGCACATGTACGTTGCTGCGGTTACCGAAGTCATGCGCCGCAAAATATTTTCAACGGAATTTCGTTTATGGGCTTCAAAATTAGCTGAGGATTTCGAAACTATACACAGCGAGGAGATGAGGAGACGCAATCGATTCAATGCCAATTTTGAGGGACACTTTTTAAATATTCTATTCCCGGGGATGAACGATATGCCGCCGGCTTTTGCAAACGAAAACCCGTTAATATTTGATGCGCGTTTACCGAACATTACGCGCTCGGATATCGATATGCTGACTCACTATGTACCCGAGATGGCCTCGCAAATACGTTTGCCCGACATGGAACCTGTGATATACTTTTTTGTTTCACGTTCGGGCACACATCAACGAGAGAGGCTCGAGGATTTGCTCAAAAGAAAAAGAGCTAGTGAACCGGGCATGGCCAAATATCAGCAACCTGTCGAGGACGCTGAGGAAGGAGCCGCTATGGCGGCTAGTATTAAGTTACCACAATTGCAGCGTTTAAATGAATTGCGCCAGCAGGGCAAGTCCGAGGCCAACTTTGAAGAGTCGGAAACTGATACTGAAACCGAATTTGAAAAGGTACCAGCGTCATCACAATCTGTGGCCACATCAACCAGTGATATTCAATTGGAAGTAGTTACCAAAAGTACGGCCACCGATCAACCAATAGTGCAGAGTGCCGAAACTCTAACCGAGGAAAGCGAGGAATCAATGCGTTCGGAAATGAATCGTATGCGTGTTATGCTAGGAACGATGTCTAAGCTCGCTTTCAACTCTATTCAGCTGGCTCGTAACGATCTGACAAATTTTCGACAGCAAACTGAAACGCACCGCGACGATATGCTCTGGACCTTACAATCCTTCAACGACCAATGCAATATCTTGCGGATGCAATGTATTGCTCGCGATGAAATGTTGCAAGCAAATGAAGAAAAACGTGAACAAGAATTACAACAACTTAGAGAGACCGATAGCGATCGTGAGTTGGAATTACAAAAAATGCAAGAGCGAACATACGAAATGGAAGCAGTAAAAATAAAGTATGCTGCCATGGAGATGGAATTGGGAGAGTTGCGGGATCGTCTAAGCAAACAGGAACTCGAAAAAGATAAGGCCGTTGCGGAAGCTCGTGAAAAGCTTATCCATGAACATAAAACTGAAATTGAATCTTTGCGTCAACGCTTCAAGCTTATGACATCTATGGAATATGCACCTTCGGAAGGCAGCAGCTTAGAAAAAATCGAACGTTCCGTGACTTTATCGCCCGAGTATATAGAACGCGCTTACCACGAAACAATGCTAGCTCAGCAAAGGGCGGAACTGGAAGCAGAAAAGGAAAAGGCCGTCACTATGGCTATAGAATTAGAACGTTCTGTTTCCGTGATGGCGAATGCTGGCATACTGAAGGATATGCTCGAAGAAAAGGAACGTCAATTGGATCAGCTACGCGAAAAGGATCTCATGCTAACTAAGGAGAATTTTCAATTAAAGACACGTCTAGATGCATTGACCAATGAGGAAGGTAATAGTTGGCTTAAAGAGAAAATCGAATATTTGAACCGAGACAAATGTCGCTTAGAGGAGGAATTAAACGTAGAAAAATCTAGACGTCTCGAAATGGAAACATCAGTTGCGGCACTTAAAGGGTAAAAAAAATAGCAAGCATATAATTAAGCTAGAGCGAGAGGAGAAGAGTGAGTTAGTCTAAATGGGACTTTATTGTATTTTTAGATCTACTTATGACCAAACCGCCTTATCACGTTCCAAATCGAGTACAACAACTACTAGTCAAAAGTTTATTGTCTTGAAATCTTGCAGTAAAGGTGATTTAGTATTCGTAGTCTGGAGTGTGCGCCATGGTCAGTTTATAGTGGTACAGGATTCACCGAGTTTGTATTTCGTTCACGGTGATAGCCTGCCTGGCCTAAATCTGCGTTTGCCTCAGCCGAATGAAGCAACGCCCACTATACCGATGCCCTACTACGCGGTAGGACGGGTTATCGAAAAGGAATGCTGTCAAGCGCGCAAGGTAACGAGTTCTTCATTTATGCAAGCAGTGATTAATTTAATTAAAATTTTCTTCGTATAATAGGATGAAAATCGTTATCGTGTCTCGAGAGGCTCAAAGTTTTATCGCATCAAACTGGCTCCATTTAGGCAGACCACAAGACAGGAACGCTTAGATTGTAAGTATGAATTCATTTAGGGGGACCATTTATAACAAAAATACCAATAGTATTTTTGTAATTTCCAGCATTCTCTTGCTCGATAAACCGTTCGGCATCGCACTATGAAAGTCATAGTGAGGTAGCCACTTCGACCACAGTGGCTCCCAGTAGCTCAGCAGTAGCAACTTCAACTGGCATGGGTGCTGTATGTTTAGCCGCCGCAGTGTCTACTGGCATAATAAATCAAGATGTAGTTGATATGCCGTCATCAACTGGTGCATCCCCGGCAACAACAGCCGCGACAACAACGCAACCTTCTTCGTTGAAATATAAAGAACGCGCCTTAAGTATAAATAGTATCAACGAAGAAGATGACGAACCTATTTCTATGCTAAGCGATCGTTGCCGTTACACAAGTGTAGGCGAAGAAGATGAAACTCCCGCTGCAATCGTGGCAGCATCAACTAGTAGTAAGCAAATAAGCGAAGAAGAGCAACCTGTAACCACAACACAACCACATTCTGTGATAACTGAGCAGCCAACAGCCAGCAAATTAATTATGG
>CCAG010006172.1:0-30221 GCA_001077435.1 Glossina morsitans morsitans
TTTTTTTTTTTTTTTTTTTTTTGTTTTTTTTTTTTTTTTTTTTTTTTTTTTTGTTTCACCCATATTGGGAGCCTTTAAATTGTATGTTTTTATAAAGTAAAATAATTTCACGTCAATACATCCAAAAATGGTAAAATTGCTTTTATAAAATTTCTGAAATTATTATTCAGTGAAATTCCAAATAATAGTACGATGTCATACAAATACATATACAAACAATATATGATATTATATTTTCTTTGTATTTAGTACGCAATTGAGAAACGTATGAATGTATTGAAAGCTTTCTATGATACAAGCAAAGTATTACTAGTGATGATATGCTTATATATATATATATATATTATGTATATGATTATTAAGGAAACCGGAAGGAGTTGTTTAATTAACCGAAAACGGAGCTTATTAAAAAATTGTTGTGTTTACAATTTGCATGATACACGATCCGTCCTCGTTCATGATTCGCCAATGAATTCATTGGCTTTTCATTAAAAGAAATCAAAAAAAAAAAAAAAAATGCAAATTATATTATTTTACCATTTAGTTACTCATTAAAACCACAATTGAATTAAGTAATTTATCACGTGCTGCGGTTAAGTAAACAGATTCAATTGCAGATATATATAAAAAAAAACACAAAAAAACAATTGGCTCTAGATCTCTCTCTTTTTCTTTTTTTTGCTTTCTTTCCATCTTATCGTGAGGCATGTGCCTTGCTAAGAGATCACTTTATAATCTAGTCGTTAAATTATTATTAGGTCATAGTGGGACTTTTACGCGGTCTTTTCGCGGGCAACATTTACCTGATCGCCTTAAACGAGCATATCGAGCAAATAGGTGACATTTCAGCTTACATTTCTTGTGACAATAGTTTTTTCTAATTCTTAGCTCACGTAAAAAAGTTGTATAGATTTGAAAATGAGTGAAATATCTGAAGGATCAGGCTATGTAATGATTTTCAACTATGAAAAAAGGTAAAAACGCTGCAAAAAAGAAAAGAAAAATGTTGTGAAGTAAGTTTACGATGAGAATGCTGTGAGTGAACACGAATTTCGATGTCAAAGATGCACCTCGCAGTCACTGAAAAGGTCGATGAACTTTTGCAACTGGTGGAGCAAGACCGGTACGCAAGCTGTCAGGGAATAGCGGAGGCACTAAACAGCAATCACAGTGACAGTGTGGAATCATTTGAAAAGACTAAACTACAAAATAGAGCTCGAAACAGTGGAAAAAGCCGCGGAGACTTTTTCATATAACCTATTTCTGCAGTCAGAGGATAAGGATAAGAATGTTTTTTTTTTTGTGTAATGGGTTGGAAATTTTTGATTTCACAGTTGAATATTTTTATAACTATTCAGGAGAAAGTTATCTTATTATTGCAGTTTATCAGCAATGAGAACAAATCTACTCCTCTCCTTTGAATAGAGAGAAATGCTCTTAGCTTGTGGTGTAAGATCCGCGACTATCAAGTCAGTGGTTCACGGGTTCACATATCAAGTTTTCTTTCCGCACAAACAGGGGACATCTCCTTACTGGTTAAAATAAAAAGGAGAATTGATTCATCTACTAATCGATTTCGTTTCTGATCTTAAACCTTTTCCAGTTCAAAATTACGCGAACGTAACCTGAAATTGATCAATTGCATGGATTTCAACTTGTTGTTGAAACATTCATTGAATCAATCCTTGATTGAAATATGGAATTTCTTGTCTCTCATGAGAATCTTATTGCTGTCAAGTTATATTCCACGTTAACTGTAACGGTCTTTGAATATTTTGTAGCTCCTAAGAAACTTTGCTTTGCCTATATTAACTTGTGAGAATATTATTATATATGTGTGTATGACGAATGTGTTAACAAGGCTGCCTTACATTCTATATTACTTTCAAGTTTCCATAATACGATAAGGACGTCATGTACACTGTTTGTTAAAAAACAATAAAAACAAGATTATCGTGATATTCAGTCCGAAATGATTATGCATAAGTAGTTTTTTCGTCGTTTTTTTGTTTTTCAATTTTTTGTTGTCGTAGAATTCTGGTTTTATTAATATTTACTTATAACTAACGTTACTTAGATACCCCCGAAGGATGAAACAGCTTCGTTATCACTCACCGATTAATTCATTACGTATCCTAATGCGATCTTGTAAATTTGTCGCTGATATGATTACACAATTGATGAACGCCAAGAGGGCTACCTGATAGTCGACGCTTGTGGCCTTCTCCAATTCGTTAATGACAATCTTAAATCGATAACGTTCGTTTTTGAGATTCTAGAAGAAAAAAAAAAAACAGAATAAAAGCATCATAGGGTTAAAATTTCTGATTTGTCACTTCCATATTTTTAGAACTTTACGTCAAATTGTGCCATATTCGGGAAGCGGCCGACTTTTTTCAACATCGTATTTGAACTTTTCGCATACCAATTTCAATATATATATATATATATGTGTGTGCGAATGCGTAAATAGGTGGAACTTGGAAATTTATTTAGAGGGACATTTCGACATTTCGTGTTTCGTTGCGAAGCACTGATCGAAATGACAAAGTCACGAGGGAAACAGGCTCCATTGTTACGTAAACATAAATGATTGTGATTGCTAAGGTTGAACAAAGTGAGCCCGTAATATTTTTTTACTTTAAGGCTTCGGGTTTACCAAAAAATCGGCGAAAATTTATTCGTACAGTTAAACATGAGTAATTTTACGACAGACAAGTGTCTATCCATCCGTCTGTCCGTTTTGTTTTTTTGTGTCCAACGCATAAGTCATAATTTTTGAGATATTTGTATGATATTGATTACATTGACGACATTTAGCCCAAGCACGAACGTTATTGAAAATGGTGCGAATTCGAACATTTTTCCGATCACTTCCGAAATAACTCCCTATTTTGAACATTCGTTAAATGAAGAATTATAAGATGAGGTAGGGTATTTAAGAGTGGGCCTTGGCTCATTATAATTTTGTTACTTGTTCCATTTTATTATGGAGTTTTTCTTTAATATGTTATAACGGAACTACCCTTTATCGAAGGTGTAATAAGTTGCTTTTTAAACTGTAAAAGGGAGAATTTTTCAAAATTCCAAAACTATTTCTACAGGATCGCAAAGTCAGCTTGGCACCAGGAGCGCGTAGGCGCAAAGAAACCTAAATTAAATGAACATAAGAAATTTTATATAACTTGGATCAAATGTATTACTATCTCGGGTTAGCTTTTCCATGATATTTGTTTGCAAGAGAAAGAGGCAATTGTCTACGCTATGCTGTCCGTCCGTCTGTCTGTTTTTCCTTGTCTTTTTGTGTTCGTCGTATAAACGTCGGAATTTTTGAAATATTTTGTTAACATTTGGTAGAATAACAGGTTTCCATCCAAGAACGAAGGCTATTAAAAATGGTTGGATCGCACCACTTTTTCGACAACTGTTCATATAAACCTTTATTTGGAAAGGTCGTCGTTATATGAGTAACTTTATAAAATGAAGTGGTGGTGAAGGATGGAAGGTCGCGTTCCACTCTGGTATTTGTTGTAACACTTGTTTTTTTCATATAATTCTGACGTTTTACTAACGTTTGTGCCGATTTTCAAATCAATATTTGTTATAATCACAAGTTATAGATTAACAGCTATTGAGGACAAATCAAGTCAATTTTCTACGACCATAAAATAAGACTAATTTGCTAAGTTTTCATTGACATGCGACGAGTGTAACTTTCTTAGTTGTTTCAGTTAGGACAGGATTATGCCCGCGTTTAGTTTACTTACATAGCTAGCTGCGGAACGATTAAATAATTAACAGTCAACTTCTAAATGTTTTATGGCAATAATAAACGTTATACTGATAATTGGTAATTGTTAAGAAATTTTTATTCAGATATGAAATAATGATTAGAATAATAATAAAAGAGGAAGGAGCATTGATTACCTTATAAAATTCTAATGTTTCAATGGCACGAGCGTAACCATCGGCATTATAGGCACATAAAGCTGATAGTAATTCAAAGACTTGTTTTTTAACAACGACATTATTTGTATCCAAGGCGGTGCCTAATTTTGAAATGTAATCACGATTTTCGACAATATAATCGAGGCCGATTCGTGAGTCCATAATTGGGAAAAATGATAGTCGTGATCACTCGGTGCGCTTTTAATTTCCTTCGGTCAGCTATGTGTATTATTGCTGATTACTGACAATGCGCATATGCGATGTCTCTTGCTTCCACGTAATTCCTTCTCTTCTTTCCTTTCTTGTGAATTTCTTTTTCTTTCTCGTTTTCCGTTTCCCGTTTTCCTTTTCTTTCTTTTGTTCTTTCAAATCATAAAAAAAGTTAACATTTAACCGCTTATTTGGAAATATGAATAATTAAATTGTTCTTTTCATGAATGTGTGTACGTCATCAATTGATGAGGCGTGCTCTTGTTTGAAGCTTTATCAGATTCTATCGTTTTTAATATCTCTTCCGTTTATTGGCCATTGCGATTTTATGGAATGCAAATTGCGGTAGCAGTTCTATTCAACATCTGCAAAAGCGAAAAAAGAAAAAAAAAAAAAAATATATATATATATATATATATGTATGTAAGTAAAAAGAAAAAAAATTAAAATACAATAAATGACTTAATATAATTACACAATAAAATAAATGCGTGGTTAAGAGGGGGTTTATCAATTTTTTAACTTAAAAGTAACGCATAAATTGATGTACAAGCAAGTATGAGGCAATTAAGTGTTTGCTTGTTTGCTTGTTTATTTCTATACAATTTTTCTTATAGGCCAACGATATTTTATACATACGTACATGTCTGTACGCAGGCACACACATATATGATAAATAATAAGTAAATGCGTGCGTGCGGAAACTTGGCGGGAGATTTTCGTTTCGTTAAATTAATTTATTGTTTTTAAAAACGAGTACGTACGCAGATAACTTTGATAGCTTTCGCTACTTGTGACCAAGTGACCGAATATGCTTTCGATTGGAAATCAAATCAAGAGACGAAAGAGTCATTTAGTTTTGTAGTATGTATGTATATGAGCACACGTACATATTTGTTTCTGTGTGTGTGTGTGTGTGTGTGTGTATGTAAAGATTTTGTGATTTGTCATAAATTCATTGCTTAAATAAAATCTAGTCTTGTTAAGAACACTTTGTTGCGTGATTCTTTGCCTTTGAAAAAATCTGTGCAATAAAAATTCTATCGGAATAAAAAAGCAATAATTTTTCAATACTTTGACATCATTTATAATTAATAATTTTAGATTTTTCTCCTTTTTTTTTGTATTATTGTAAAGAAATTATTTAAAAAGTTAATAGAAAGCTACAGACAGCCGCCACATTTCTACAATCCATAAGTGCTGATGTATTTCATATTAATTGATCATAGAGAGATAGAGAGAGATAGAGAGAGAGAGAGAGAGAGAGATAGATAGATAGAGAGAGAGAGAGAGAGAGAGAGAGATCATAAATTATTGATTAAAACATTATGAATTTTATTTCAAGTAAGAATGAAAATTATATCCGTTGTATATTTTAGAAAACCGCACCCAGAAATGAATATTTAAATGTTAGAATGTCTATAAATAACGATACAAGTGCACCTCTTCTCTTCTACTAAAAGAAAGAATGGAGAGAAGCATGTTATTAGTCTCGCTTCTTCTTCTTCTTCTTCTTCTTCTTCTTCTAAAGGATATGAAAGCATTTTAATTCTAATACGAAACTATCGTGCACGAAGCTTGTTAAGCAAGAATCCTGTCTTCAATTTAATGCCACACATTTAATTACTGTGTAATGTGGATCACGTTGCATTCATCATTGTTGAGATTGAAATTGTCAAATCAGTCATAAGCTATTTTCTCTCAAAAATACATAGAAGTGTTCATCATTTATTGTGACGCGGCATTCAAGTGCCGCACGTCTTTGACTCCTTGCCAACTTTTAACGCAATAAGCAAACAAGTGAGAACATTATAGTCGGATAAGGCCGACTATTAAACACCCTACACCGCCTTGTCTAACACAATTCGTATTTTTATATGAAATTACTATTGCGGGTCAGTCTTCATCATACATACATACGTATTAATACACATTTCGACTTTTCTGCTCCGCAAAGGATCAATTTTCATGAAAATTGTTAATAGGCCGATATGATTGCAATATGGTAGAGTTAACTTTTTTATGTTAAATTACGTTTATGATATAATTTTGATCGGGACGCATGAACTTCAGTTTTTGTTATAGAAGAGGGAGGGTGTTTAAAAATTTTGCCCCAACGGGCCCACAGTTTCCATACCAAGTTAGAATGCCGAATACAACTAATTTTTTCCCCATATAACCGACTTTTCAGAATAAGGCGTTACCACGGTAACTGCGCAAAGTATATACACTCTTGATCGTTAGTGCGATGTTTTGATGCAAGTTAGCCGCGTCAATTTATTTCTTTGTCTGAGTTTGTCCGCATTTTAACTTATTTGCGTATTTACTTTGCTTATAATTGAAAATATGCGCATGCAAATTCAATAATCGCTCTTCGCACAATGCGATCATTGATCATTCATTGATCATTGATTGACTTGTTGCGATTGCACTTTTTTTTTTTTTCGTTGACAATACTGCTTAAGTTTTATGTGTTTGGCTTGTTAATTAATTGGCATGTACGGCTGCTGTCTACTACCGATATACGACGGGCTTAAGAAAATTTCTTTTACAATTAAAAAACAAAGGACAGAAATTAAAACCTAATCAGGCGACCGCTATGTTCGATTTTTGTTTATAAGTTATGTGCATTTTCAATCCCAATCTATTGAAATCAAATAATAAATACAGTTTTCAACTCAACTTTTGAGACAAGTCCAACAAGAAGAGTCTGGCATAAACGATCAAACTAAATATTGCTTCCTTAAACACTTGTGTTCCTTTCAGCGTAACTCTTGACTTAAAGCGTCTGGTAATTATTTCAATACACATTTTTTTACCTTAGACCACTTGTGGTACAGGGTATATTAACTTGGTGCGGACGTATGTAACACACAGAGGGGCTTAAGATAGACCCATCTGTCTATCTGTCTATCCATCTGCCCGTCTGATGTCCGTCTATGGAAATTTGTTTTCAAGCCACATGCCGCAATCTTTGAAATATTTAAATGACATTTGGTACACTAATGTGCTTTGACTCACGTCTGATGTCCGTCCATGGAAATTTGTTTTAAAGCCGCATGTCGCAATCTTTGAAATATTTTGATGACGTTTGGTACACTGACGTGCTTTAACTCAAGGACGAACGCTGTTGAAAATGGTTTGAATCGGTCCACTTTTTCGACCACTCCACATATAACCACTCCCCTATTCTGAAAAGTCGTTATCAGAAAAAAATTTGCGAAAACTTTGGACCGGCTGGGATAATTTTTTGAACCGCCTCTCATATAACCGGTTCCACGAAAACTGAATTTTTTTGTGGCAAATATGTCTAATTTTCAATAGTGATTAAAATTGACTCATATTAGTAAATTGACAAAGAAATCAGTATAAACGAACTTGGACCATGTAGGCCTATTTTTTGGACCCTAACATCATCGTAACAAGTCGTTATCACGAAACGAGTAAAAACGAACGAATAACTGTACTGGGCGAAATGGTGTAGGATATTTAATAGTCGGCGTTGGCCGACTGTAATGTTCTTATTTATTTTTCTAGGAAATTTAATTTAGTTTTTTAGCTTTTTATAACCTACACCTTGTGTGATACAGGGTCTCTGCGGGTGGATACAACTCCCAAAGGGATTTGGGATAGATCCTCTTCTTCTTGTTATACCGATCTAAGCTTGTATATCCGTCCGTCTGCTCGTCTGATATCTGTCAATGTAATCTTTATGTGTTCAAGCTAAAAGTTGCAATTTTTGAGATATTTTAATGAATCCCATTGAAAATGATTCGCATGTGGATCACTTGTCACTCGACATATAACGCTTTATTTTTAAAAGTTACTATATGAAAATGTATTGTAATTTTCAGAATTTTGCGAAAAAAAATCGCTTAATAAGAATAATTCGGCGTTCTAGACTAATGGAAAAAATTTGGATCGGATGAAACAATTCGTTTGGACCACTTGCCATACAACCGTTCCGACGGAAATTGACTCTTTATAATGGAGAAAGACGTGATATTCAATTTTTCTCGTTAACAACAAGTGTTTGCTATGAAAATGTACTTTACTGAATTTGGACCACGTGTGTCTGCCGTTTGGATGCCGCCCTATAAAAGATTTCTAATGAAAACTAAACCTTTATATGACGAAAATGTTCAACTTTTGATATTCTATAATGAAAATTGATTCATAAGAGTTATCTGAAACTAAACTTAAAACTTAACTGTGTCAAATTTGGGTTCTAAATGAAAATACGCCCTTATATCTCAGAAAAGTTTTTTTAATATTTTTTGAAAAATTCACCATAGAGAATTTGGATCGCATTAGTCTATTTTTCAGATCCAACCGTGTATAGGGGCCCCCATTGAAGGCAAGTCCTTCTGTGGAGGCGAAGTCCAATTGGTAGGAAGGACGAAAGCAACTGAAATTTTGGACAAGTAAGTCAAATTTCCCAACTCTTGAGCATCCACCAGTATGAGGGCTTCCATTAAAGGACGCCTTTACCTACAAATAATGTATAATTTTTGATGTGTTATCATACTGTTTGCATCTAAGGGAAGTTTCAGATTTGCCCTTATCTCTCGTTATGTCCACATAGTTAAGGATATGCTTTATCATAAATGAGTGATGATAATCTGAAATACTTAACTACTATCGATGAGACATGGATTTACGTATTCCGATGTAGTGATGTTGTTCATAAGGAACTCCCTCCACATAATCGAACGGTTAACATGATATATTCTCTAGCTTTCCAACGTAAATTGATTCGTTCAAAAAGTTGAAATTTTTGTCAAAACATCTACAAGCTTTTATATAATAAAATAATACATTTTCATATACCGTCATAAGTATTGGTCAATTAAAAAAAAAAGAAAGGATTAAATAAAGATTGTTCCGAAAGTTCTGTACTCAAATGATTTAACGTCAAATGATTACTTTCTTTTCATTCTTCTTTCTTTTCTTTCTTCTATCAGGGTTAAGCGGAGCGCTTCTTGGTAATCGTTTTGAGTCAATAGCAGTCATTAAAGATAGTTCTTCAAGCACAGCGCCCGACAATTACAAAACACTCTCTAAGATCTAACCTAAAAGAACATAACGAAGAGAATGACTTTAAACTTCTCTCACATATATATATATATATATATATAAGGAATAGTTATAGTAATTTAATAAAAATAATTTCCATTTGATATAATAATACTTTTCTTCTACGCTTCTTCGTTCGCAATTTTGATTTCTTTTAACAAAACGTTTAGCAAATTCAATCACGATTGATATAAGTGTCGGTTGACAATGGCAACTTGGACTCAGACCATCAACGCTTGTACGCAGGCATTTGTGTAGACTTTTCCAAGAAGACCTTCATTCTCACATGTAACGCAGCTAACTAATCTCACAAGTTTTCAGCCATCGAACACGCAAATGTTAATCTACTATAATAATATATTGAACGTACTTTGTTGGAAAGAAAGTTTCTTATAAAATTTCATGTGAAAAACGATCAATAAAAATAAAAAAAAAAAATAAAAAAAAAAGTGTAACAAAATTAATTCATTACTGATTGTATCGTATCTTAAGGCTTAAAGTCGATGGGATGTTTATTGATTTCAGAGAGTAGTAGCACACCAACAATCTAAAGCACGTACAGACACGAGCGTGTATTTCGATGTTATTATTATTGTTTTTTTTTCTTTAGGTACATGCTTGCACATATATTTATCTTTCTAACATGTAACGTCGAATTAATTAAAATTAAGCAGAATCGCGCATTTTAGTATTGAATTAAATATATGCAAAACACTTTGTAATTGCTAATGTGCCGCCGCGTTAACTATATGCAAACAATATTATCGATGTCGGTATCCGCATTAATGAATTATTTAGTAATAGTTTTCAGAACTCGCATGTTTAGCAGTTTTCAAAGAATTTTGAAAAGAAATGATAATAAAAAATAAATTTGAAAAAAAAAAAAGAAAAAAAAAGAGCTTATGTTCCTCGGAAATGAATCATATCTGCCCGCGTTATTCTCGCTGGTGTTTTCAAAAAAAAAAAAAAAAAAAAAAAAAATGTCATATAAATCAACAAATAACAAACAATTTAAACAAATACACACAAATAGACGCATACACTTGCATTACGATAGGTAGGCAACGAAGCAAAAGTGTTTTATATATATTGACTAGCGTGTACGACTTTGGTAGTAGAGTAAGCGCAGTAAGCGCAAGGTCGTTTATCTGTTATTATCGTTTTGTTGTAAAGTAAATAATAAGTGTTTTGAAACCATAACCATAAAAAGATCTTATTAATATATGCAATAGCGAATACGATGTACTGAGTTTGTCATTACATTTGTAACTAACGTTTTATGGAATCGCAGAAGCAGGTATAAAATGTTAAGATGAATGAATACACTTGTGAGCGCCCATTATGTTAATGGTAACCTTTTTGCTTTCTCTCTCTCTCTCTCTCTCTCTGTTTGAGTACATTATTGTCTTCTATTAAGTTATTCGAATAGTTCGCGCTGAACGAACAAAGTTAAATCGGTGATAAATAACATTTTCCTTCTAATAGTGGTTTTTTTTGTTTGTTTTCTTTTTCAGGTAAACGCATAATTGTATGAACTCTTATGTAAAGTCTCTTGCAGTTTTTTTTTTTTTTTTATTTAAATTGATACATATGTCTTACTTACTGTACATGCACTACAAACGAGATGTTTGATAATATTCAAGATTATAAACCGATACGACAAAACATTTCCCTTCTTTTCTTTTTTTTTTGTTTCTTTTTTATATAGTAGATAAGTAAGTAATTCATTTAAAGTCAAGCTTCGTCTGCATTCGTGTGGAAATTTAAAAAAAAAAAAAAAAAAAAAAAAAAAAAACAGAAAATGCAGAAAAAGACTTTCGTTACATATGCATGCATTTATGTGTGCATATATGTGTTTTGTTTGCAACATTGTAATTGATTTATTAATTAAACGCGTGCTTGTTTGTTAATATTGACTTTGCTCGTTCGCAGAGGGGCAGCGAGTGCGAGAGCAAGAGCGAGAGGCTTGCATGTCTAGTATTATCTAATGCTTTTTAATTCTTGCAAACTCGTTTCTTACTTGCTGTAAGATATACTTTTAAAATAATATTTACCATAATCGTTGTACATACACCATTATCATGCAAGATATGACGTTTCTTTTGTTTGCGAAAATAAGTGCATGGAGAAAAAATGATTAAGAAGAAAATCTAGTTTGCGTGAATTCACATTCAATTCTTTCTCTAATGCATTATCTATAATGTTTTAGTTATAGAGCGAAAATGAAATTATAATCGGCTTATAGGAGAAATCTTCTAGATACCTAGAAGTATTTCTATTTTTTTTATTTTTTTTTTTATACTCTTTACAACTTGTGATACAGAACAGGACAGCCAGAAGTACTTGAGATAGATAATCTTTTATTGCATCCATCAATGCGGAATCACTTTCTCCATCGATCTAAACTTGGCTATCCCTATGTCCGTCTGTCCATCTGATATCTGTTCATGTATATTTGTGTTCAACTTGCACGTCACAATTTTCGAGATATTTTGATGTAATTTGCTACACTGACGTATTTAATGGCCCAAAGACGAGCGCTATTGAAAATGATTCGGATCAAATCACTTTTTCGTCCACTTCCCATAAAAAATATTCTATAATATTAATATTTAATAGCATTTAGGCTTTATAGATTGGGGTCAAAAATTTACATAGGATGGGGGGATTTTTTTAATCCTCTGTCATATAAATGTTCCTACGGAAACTGAAAATCGAATTTTTATCCGAAATTTCTTCGAAGAAAATTTGTGCATAATAATAATTTGCCATAAACAATAATCTTACTGAATTCGGGTAACGTAGGTCTATTTGCTGGATCCCACCTAGTAAAAAAAGTCTTAATGAAAAATAAGTCCCAATAAGGAAAAAATGTCCGATTTTTATAGTTTATGATGAAAATTGATTCGTAAAAATAATTTGGAACAAAACAATGTTTTGGTGGCACTCAACAATACAAATGGTCTCTCATGAAAAGCAAACACTTCTACAGCACCAAAGTCTAACTTGTGATATTTTGTTATGGAAGCATGTCGGAAGTAGATGAAATTTGCTAAATTTGCAAATGGGATCCACCATTTTGAGCATCCATAGGTTGTTTAATGGCTGGCCTTGCCCGACTATAATGTTCTTATTTATTTTCTTTACGTTTAAAGTAATTATGTTACCTTAGTTGCGTATCCGGAGTGATTGGTCATATTAAAAAGAATGACTCTTACCACGGCAGCATCAACGAACGATTACAGATCAAGTTTAAAGTTATAGTTTTATTTTAAGCGGAAAAACGAAAAGGTGAGATGGAGAGACAGCAAGACAGACACGTGGTTCAATTCATTTCATTGCTTAAGCTCGAAAGCCTATTTTTCTTCATTCAATTCAATATAACTATGTATAAATTATATATAACCTATAATCTATATATACATACATATGTAAATATATATACATTTTTAAAATCGAGTACGTGTATAAATGTCAAATGAAAAAGGCAAAGATTATATTTTTTGCTCCTATTCGAGCTTGAGAATCCATCTATCTGTATGTTAAAAACTTCGCAAACACAACAATGACAGCCACTGTACTTAAAACTTACATTACAAATACATACGTAGTAAGTAGATACGTAGATTATTGCGATGTCCCGTTTTGACAGGCATGCCTATATAAACATGCGTGTAGAATGCGCCTGAGAGATCGTGAATAATATACACACATGTTTGTTATACGCAATTTTAAATCAGAGTGCGTCTACCATTCAGCATGTTATTCATTCGTTCATGTTAAATATAATGTTTTGTAAACTTTGATTACATGAGGAGTCAGTCACGAGTGTAAAAATCATATACGTAAACACAAACGCCACTTACGTAAATACAGGCTGTGTATTCGTAGATTGAAGCATTTATGTAAACATATATACATATATATATATATATATACATTATAATAAAAATGTTATAGCTGTGAGTAAGGCACAATAATAACAACAATATTGACCTCATCGTAACTGAAATGGGTAAAAACTTTCTTTTTTTATTACCGTTTCGATTAAAAAAAAAAAAAATTATTGATAAAATTTATATATTTTTAGTGTTGTTGACATTGGTACAATATTTCTGGGAGCAAATTGATGATGACTATTTGAAATACAATTCATTTCTAAAGGCTTACGAATGCATTGAAAAAACCCACTTCCAGCATACCTTTAAAGAAGTTAAACAGCAGCCTTAAGCATATAACACTACACCATTCTAAGTAACAACTATGGTCGCTAATCAATAATGATAATCATTCCCATGTTCTTATAGGACTTAAGTACTTTTTCATTTCCAATTTATGAACATTTTTTTTTTGCCGTATTAGCATATACGTTAAGTGGATATAAGAAATTGAAATAAGAATTCGAATGCTTGCTCGCCATTTCACATCTATACGCAGCGCAAATACGAAATTTATAATCGAATCTTACGATTGCCTTTATCGCCAATCAATTAATAAAAATTGAAAAGTACACCTATATCGCGCTTTACACACAGTTTTTATTGTTTGAAAATCAGAATTTTCAAATCAAACAAAAAATCATTTAAAAAGACAAAATTCAGGTTTTCTGGTGCAGTTATTTCTACTTTATCTGGATTCATTATATACCGAACATTTGTATTAGAAAAAAAATTGTTCTTTTCGCAGGTTTTTTTCTGAACAATGAGGTTATGTTCATGTTGTTAAAACGTTTGCAGCAGAAAAACTCTATCAACTTTTGATATTCAATTCTGAATCAATCTGTTCATCATTCATCTGGAATCGATCCGCTTACGTAAATGTCTTCTATTCGCCAAAAATTATTGCGATAACGTTTGCTAAATTTCTGCTAAAAACATTGAAAATTCTTGGCCGTAAGTCGATGTTGTATGTCGAATAAATCGATTAAAGGACATACTTGCATTACAACATGAACTTGGAGCACTTGTGTTTTCATATGTGAAAAAAATGTGGATTTCTCGCGCATTACTCATAAACTACAACAGATATAATAATAAACATTTCCACATGTATTCTATGAATTCTGCACGAACACGCTGTACCGATAGAAAAAAATGGAAGAAATCAGTTATGTATATAAAGAGTATTGAAATTTCATTTCAAGAGTATGTTTGTTTAACTTTCACAAACTATTTGTATTGCAATTTTTATGTTTTACTTAATACGCGCCTTTTATTGTATACTTGGCAAATGAGTAAAGAAGCGTTCGATTTATACACGGTACACGGTACACGGTAAACAAAAAATTTCTATTTTCAATTTAGTTGAAATCTATTTGCCATACAAAGCAGGAGAGAAGTGTAGTTTGCTTATTATCGCATTGCCCATCACTGTAAGATGGTGGTGGTTTTGATCACACACCCTATAAACTATATATATATTCTTGATTGGCGTGAAATTCTGAATCGATTTAGCTGTGTCTGTCCATCTGTGCGGTGTTTGTTCTTGGCAGTCTCCTGGTCGCAAAAATGAAGATATCGCTTTCAAATTTCGTAGAGACCTGGGAACTTTTGGCACACAGGTTGCTATTCCAAATGGGCCAATTTGGTCATAGTAGAAGCCCGCAGTGGAGCATAAACTGAATGCAACTTTATTGTTCTTAGGAAAAATTTGTGGATTCTTCTTGCTCGTTACTCGAAAATTATTAAAGTTAAAGATGACTGAAATTTTCCACATTTACTCTATGAAACACTCTACACTTTACGTGCAAAAATGGGAAAAGTCGGCCATGCCCGGCACGCAAACTTACAAGTGATTAAATTATCTGGCTTCAGTTTTTTGCGGTTATTTATCATAAGCCGACAAATAAGGCAGAATGCCTAAAACTATTTTGTATACTCCTCAAATCAAGATATATTATCTGCCTAAAAATGGTTTAATTCTAAAGTGGATTTGATAGACACCGCGACCTAGCGGATTAACTTTTCTTTAATAATGCCAGCGATATGGGTATCAAATAAAATGACTTGGAAAGTAGAATACGAAAAGCATAGTAATTGGTATGCGAGATTCCGCCTCCGCCGAATATAGCTTTTTTACCTGTTAAATTTGTTTCTACTCTCTACTCACTTGGGAAGAAACATTTGTATCCTGTTGTTATTTAATATTCGCCGCAGTTACACATACAATCATAGGTTTTTTTTTATTCTATTGCGATTAAATATTCCTCGAATTTTTAGGGGGCAATAGGCAAGCAGCTTTAGCTAAATGGATTTTTAAATTTTACACTGATCAATACTAGATATGTTTTAGTAAATTTCTACTGGAATTTCCAAGGGTAACAGAGGGACTGACATATCTAATAAACATATTCTCTCTCCTTAACGATTCTTATAAGAATTATAATAACAAATGTTTGGAAACAATTTTCTCAAAAGCTCGGTTTCGTACAAGCACGATGGCTGTATTTCGTATGTGCAGTTCCCTTGAACACCGTGTTCGCTATGTAAAGCTTTAGAATATAAAAACACATCAATAAAATTGATAAACGTTTATTTCAAATACAGTTAGATAACATAAAACCGTTAATTACAGAGAACAAGGTTATTATAAAATAAAAGTTTAACCAAATTTATCTACCCATCTTCCTTTGGTAATATTTGGAGATCAAGTTCGTTCACAAAAGAAACTTTTGCAAGACAATCATCCGCTTCTCATATATTATTGTCTTTAATAAGCTTACTTTGGTCGGCTGTTCAACTTCACTTTCAATTTCACCTCCAGTGTCATTCTCACTACAATCATTCCAATCAGTTTCTCCGAAAACTTTATTCTCCTTATCATCTAAGAATTCAATGTTCATCATTGATCATCATGTTTGCTTCGTTTTCCAAATCACTATCATTATTCATAATAAAAAAATTTCGGCTCTTCGTTCTCTTTCCTGCAAGCGTGAAGCTTCCCGCATTCCTGATGTGCCTGCCCTAGGATCTGTGCCATTATAATGGCTAACTTAAAAGCAATACTAAGTTTTGTCTTCCACAGCGAGACCTACTGACTGACTGATTGACAATTGCGCATCATTGCACACGCGGTGTGCAATCAGTTTTATAGGCATAGAAAATTCAGCCATGAATGGATTAAGTTAAACGTTTGCACTGAATTTTAGGTGGACATTTG
Organism: Glossina morsitans morsitans; assembly: GCA_001077435.1. Classification (NCBI taxonomy): domain Eukaryota; kingdom Metazoa; phylum Arthropoda; class Insecta; order Diptera; family Glossinidae; genus Glossina; species Glossina morsitans. The sequence goes on from CCAG010006172.1 coordinate 16,393, forward strand.
TAGCAGGCGAAGACGATCTGACACGACAACATTTTTTAATTTCCTGTTCTTGTCTTCAGTTTTTAATCAATCGTCTATTAGGTGCACCGTTATGGATGTGCTATTACATGTCCACCACTTGTGGTACTGGATATATTAAGTTTGTAGATCCACCTTTTATTTTACCGATCAAATCAAAATCAATTTGTAGATCGATCTTTTTTTCTATCTGTCCATCCGTCTGCCTGTCGTAGGTCGCAATTTTTGAGATGCTTTGATCAAATCTGATACACTGGCGTGTTTTGACTCAAGGATAAACGCTGCTGAAAAAGGTTTGAATTGTTTCACTTTTTCGGTCACTCCCCATAAAGCGCCATATTTTTAACAATCGTTAAATCGAAAAAATTGTAGTATATATAAAATTGTTGACAAAACCCGCTCTGTAATAGTACTTGGATAATGGTATGACAAATTTAATTCGCCTGGGGAAATTTTTTGAACTCTCTGTCTCTCTCATATAACCAACCGTTCGTATGGAAACTGAGTCATTGTACAGTAAAAACGTATAATTTTCAATATTTCTTGATGAAAATTCGTCCACAATAATAAAATGAAATAGAAATCAACCTTACCGAATTTGAACTATGTAGGTCTACTTTTTCGATATCGTCTCATATAAGAATTCTTCCATAAAAATCGTGCCTTTGCATGGAAATAATGTGTAACTTGTAAAGTATTATTACCAAAACTGATAAATAACTAACTGCATTAGGTGAAATGGTATAGGGTATCGAATAATCGGCCTTGCCTAACTATAATGTTATGATTTGTTTTCAAGTTTTACGTTCGGAAGTGAACTAACCAATACTTTTATATCAATTTTGCGCCTTAAACAGTACCAAATATCAGCGACCGTATGATCACAAACACAATCTCGTGTCGATCACGAACTGATGAAATCTTTAATTCGATTTACGAAAACGCAAATGATCGAATTAAGTTAAAATGCATCTTCATCTTCATCTTTTCGTGATCGATATAATGTTGTAAAGATTTTCGCACCAGCCTAATATATATATATATATACACATATGTTGTTACCTGCACGGAGATTTCATTCCCAAAATTGGTATAAAGTGGTGTCAGGTGTAATTGTTAAGGCTGACCGGTTTACACGCTATCGCTCGTAAATTATTGCTATTATTTTTTTCTTTTTATACAAATTTACAAATACAAAAATTTCTACTTACGCTCGATTCTGTTCTATTATATATGATTAACTTGACGCAATTACGATTCATAATTAAATGTCTTTTTCTTTTTTTTTTTAATGATGATTAAAGGATTTTAACTTTTAATTGATGTCACAAATGCTTTCCTAACCAATTTTTAAATGTGTTCTGTTACATGCATATGCAAGCAGATATGAAGAGAAGCAAATTGTCCTCTCCTTCTTATATATATTTTTGGCATATTGATCGTAGTATTAAATAAATATTATGTATATATATATATATATATATATTTATTGTCTTTACGAAACAATATAATCAAGAATTGAAATTTTCAGGGTTTTCTGGTACACATGTGAATAGATCCAATGAGTGAGCGAGCCAGCGAGCCAGCGAGCGAGTGAATGAATGAGTGACTGCAGTAAAGCATGTGCTTTCTGTATCTGTTTAGTGTATCACCGCCATAGTTTCTATAGTATTGTATTAAACGTATATGTATATGTATTGTATGTTTATAATGTTCGATTGGTAATTTAACATTGAGTTGATGTTAAATGAATTTGCCATTTCTGTGTGGGCACATCTATCAAATAATTCTCTTCATTTTGTTTCGGTATTAAATTAGTGAGTATATATATATATATATATGTATATATTTCTTAATTGCATATGTGTATTTATATATATATATATATACTCTTAGTAACACGTGTGTGTGTGTTTGCGTTGTTATGGATTAGATCTTACATACCTACACTATGGATTTGGATTAACACTGTTGATTTTAATGTGGTTATTCTTTTATAAGTTTTGAGAAGAGAAAACAACTTTAACAATCAGTCATGAGTCATTAGCCGTAAGTCTATGTATGTATAGTATTTAATGCCGCCTAAAAACTCTATAATTCTTTGCGAACTAATAATATTTTCACATTAATATTAACATGCATGCACGCATGCATGTGTGTGTGTGTGCGCGATGAATTTTGTTCAAAATTTTTAATATTTTGTGGGTGCCTTTTGAATATGTAAATATATATATGTATATGTATATATATATATATATATATATATATGTATATATATATGTATATTTTTATATAAATTAATATAAAGCCACGTACGTCATCCTCTGCATATACATATACGCCAATGTATTAAATAAAGTATTATATAATTTTTTTTTTTTTTTCGTAAAATTTATTATTTATTTTGTAAACAAGTTCAATACTTTTTTACGTGCTTTTGTTTTGTTTTGTTTGCCGTTTTCTTTTTCTTCTTTTCATTTGTAAATTCGTTTTAAAGTTTCTCGCTTTCTTAGTTGACGCTATCGTTTTGCGTTATATAATTATTTTCCTTTCATCTCAGCCCAAGTATGTCCTTGATAGCATTGGCTTATACAATATTTATTTCTTAAATGCAAAAAAATGTATATGTCGTTATATGTGATAGGTATAGCGAGTAAGTCAATTTTGTTCAACTTCGATAATTAATTAATTATCTTAAACCGTTTGTTTGATCATATTGTTATGTATTAGGTGTTTGGAAAGTCAATTCGCTTTTTCCCCAACAGTGAACTGTTGTTTCACTGCACTGTTTCACAATCAGGTTCGCATTTATGGCGTACTGTCTTCATAAATTTAATAGCTAACCGATATCGTAATGCTTGTGTGGGAAAATTGTTGTTTTTATTTTGCGCAAAAGTTTTCATTTGATGCCCTACCAAATATGGAAAGTCGAAAGCAGCATTTTCGGCATACTTTTTCTTCTATCACAAGCGAAGAGGTAGTAATGATGTTCAAGCATAAAAAAAATTATTGAACGGAGTGCCAATAATGGTTTGCAAAATTTCGTTTCGACTCTATTGCAGCCAGTAGTTCGGGTCTATAGAAGGCCAGTTAGGAACAGATACAGACAATATAAAGGCATTAATTGAGGCACGGCCGAAAGGGCCGAATGACAATGACTCGTCACATCACTGAGAGTTTAAATATATTGAGCTCTATTGTTCTTGACCAAATATTTATACTCTAAAAAGAAATTGATTTCTCGATCGAAGTTCTTTTCGGATGCCCCAATAAAGATTCCTTTGTAGCTTTTATCTTTTTATTGAAATGCTTATGAAATGAACTTCGCACCATTGAATTCTATTTTTTAGGATAACATAGACTTCATTTATAATGCTTAGAAGATCTTTTTAAAAATTGTTACAGTACTTCTTGGGGGTCTCTCTTGATTTGGCTAACATTGCCTGCTCTTCTTTTACAAGCAAGTTACCAGTTCCGAAGTCCATTTTGACATTTTTGTGTTATTCTCTTTTTCCGCGAAATGTCATAATTTTGTAATTCTTTATATATTTAAACTGTTGTTCTTCGAATTTGCCTTTTATTGTTGGAGGCTTTAAATTGCTGACGCGACTTCTCATGGAGCCCTCAAAAAATTCTTTGGATACACATGCTCCATGATGCGTAATGTATGGGATGTCGGTAGTCAATCAAGAATTGTTGGACCGTCCTCTGTATAGCACTAAACTAAAATTTGCCTTAATATTAGCAACAATATACTCCTGGAGTGTTTACGTAAAGCTCTCGGGATGCCCCGATATCGATCGATGAAAATTCTTGAAATTCGCTTCACATAAATTATCCTCCATTATCATGTAATTTTTCTTGTTTAGAGAGAGTCAACAATCAATAAGAAATAATTGTATTAATTGCTCCATATTTTGCCATTGTACAAGGTGTCCAAGCAATTACAGAATGCTTGGACGCGTAACTCTTGGCAGCATGCTTGTATCATTGGTTCTATCCATTCTTCCCGCCGTTCCCGCCGGCCATTATGTACATAGATGATCTTGCTAAAGCTCTTGTCATTACAACAGCGAGATGCACAGGACTAGTAACTGTTTTCAAAATTTCTGTATTATGACAGCTCTATAACAAATCCCCACGTAAAGCAATCATATTCTGTTAACAGTTCCATTTGCTTGTTTCAAAATTATCTTTCTGCTTGTCTGGTTGTCTGCTTGTGTGCTTGTTAGTAGTTCACGATCTTGAACGCTTTTTCAAGTGCTTCTATATTTGTTCCTCGTTCGGTGTGGGGTTCATTTTTTTTTTAGTAATCTTTGATATCGCCACGTTTCTATTCATGTCAGCTATGCTCAACGTCCATATCTCGTTTGCGTAGAGGATGACAAGCTGAAGGTAACATTTTACAAGTCGTAAGGATTAGGATTAAAACTAAGATTTCCAGTTTTCGTTAATCAAGCAATCGAAATGTTTAGAGAAATTCCCTTCTATTGGCATGTTCTCGATTGTTATTAGTTAGTTGTTAAGAATTCCAATATAAAGTTAAAATTTGATACGTATCTCCTTAGTTTATGGCAGCGTATAACCTTCGATGAGAGACGTGACCTGTCCGCATTTAATCAAGCAAGTACAACTTGTTTGCGAATATAAATGATGTTGGGTCATATTGAAAAGTCTCCGCGATTTCGAGCCTGCCTTTTTGTAGCCCGCTCGTTTCAAATGATTCCAAACTGTCATGTGGTTGATGCTGAGTGCCTTCGCTATTTTCAATATGTTCTATTAGTATCAGTTTTATGAATATTTACCAGGATAATATTATAAAATATACAGAGTTGTTGTTTTTGGTATATACGTCCGTTCTATTTGAAAATGTCGCTTAACAAGAGTCAATTTGTTGCAATTTTTTCGATTTATTCGTATATTAGGTTTTTGCAAACATGTTGACCACTTTTTCGTTTGAAAGTGGAAAATCGGTACATTATATAGTAATTAAAATTGTTTCCACCGCATTCTACAACACTTTACAATATTTTTGATAACATGGCGATATCATGTCGAAAGAACTTATATTGGTTTGGCAGCGATGCACCCACCGACTGATTATCGCATTTCCTCAACTTTGCGGGTATCGCGTGCCAACCAAGCCATGGTATCTGGAGAGCTTCCCACTCGATCTGCAAGAGTGTATCCTGGACAAGTCGGGCAACAAGTGGCCAAAAAGTGTCATTTTCAGTCAATTCGTGTCCGACACTTTTAAACCGTTAAACTCCAAGCCAACATTTGGGATATGATAAACAATAAAGAAGAAAAAAAAACTTGGAAGAAGAAGAATTTTGGGCGCTCCATGATTAGCGCTCCGGCGTACGCTGAATAAATCAATAATAGTAAATGTAAAACTGTTATTTTACGTAGAGGAAGTTCAAAACCATGGAATTCAACTGTTATGTACACTGGTATTCCCCATTTCTTTATCATTTTTACCCGTAAAAGTCGCTGCTCAATATTTTTGTAAGCAACTAATGTCAACTAAATGCCAGATCAATATCTGTTTTTCAAATAAAAAATTCGTATCCTCTTGTCTCGTGTTCTTTTTTTTCAATATCTTTACCTATTTTTTTTTTTCTTCATTTTAATTTTTATTTTATTTCCATATTCCCCCAACTTTTTTAATATCTTTATTTTCTTTTTTCTTGTTCTGCTTTTTTTTACAGAAAATTGCATTGACAAAAACTGAGAGTTAAAAACAATGGGGTTTAATAGATGGAAACCCATTCCAAAAAATGTACGAAAACTGTATTATTTAGTTTTTTAACAAAGTGTGATTTGGAAAGTAATGTGGAGTAAATGCCAGGCATATTGTGGCCTTGTGACGGTCCTTAGTTAGCTCGAAAAAATAATGCGGTTTCTTGTTGTAGTTTCTGGGTGACGTAAAATTAGTCACAATAACACTCTTCCATAGCAAGTATTGTTATAAAACAAGATTTCTATTGCACGTGCAATTTAGCTTGAATATTGTTGGTCTTAGTTGTTGAACACAGTATTATGTCACGAAAATTACAAACAGAAAAATGCTTTGTGATATGTGACATTACTGCGATGTTGGTTAGAAGTCGAATGTAAATTTACATAATATGCATGGGACATTGTTTCGAAATGTGTGTGTTTCAATGCTTTATTCCCATGAATAGGCATTTACATTAACATGTCTGTCTGTCCATTGATGTTATATTTACAATTTAAACACTTTGTCTAGAGCGACAAATTAAGTGTCGTTTTCTTAGTTTTTTTTTTTTCCTTATCATGAAACGCGTTTAAAAAAAATCATCTAAATTAGGCCATACATAGGCTTGACGCCAATTAACAAAATTCTAAAAAATTATTTATGATTTTAATTAAGTGCGTGTGTCAAAGAAACGTTTCTAAATCGATTGTAAGCCGTTCAGTGTTTAAGAAGCATGTATAACTTTGCTCTACTTTTTTTCTCTTGGAAAAATGATTCGAATACATCAACTAGTCAACTGCCTTAGCTAATGGAAATCCACAGTTTTGTACATTGATCATAGCTAGAGTGGAAAGTCAATTTATCTCTAGCGAAACCAAGAGCCTTTAATGCAAACACTTGGAAAAATTAATCTCAAATTTTTTTGGTATCACTTTCATCAAGTTAAATTCGAAAGTAAAGTCAATTGGTGTCCGCCTTCATCGATAAGAAAAAGCTCTTTTTGCGATTCTTTCCTTTCCCTGAATGAAATCTTTAAAAATGTGAAAATTTTACTTCAGAGCTTGAAATTTGCCCTAAAAACTTTTCCCTAATAAAATCTGTGTATAAAGTTCGGAAAAATGAACGAACGAAACGAATTAAGAATTCACCCGCAGTCTGCGTAAAGGACAGGAATTTTTTCTATAAAAAAAAAAAAAAATGACAAACTTCTGGAGAATTGAAATATAGTTTTTAATACCATTTGAACATCCGCCGCCGCTCGTTTGATTCCAAGACAGCGCAATATTATGGGCCAAGGGATTTTTTGTAGCTAAAAACTTAATCGAGGTGATCAAACAAGGGCCTACTATTTACTCATTAGTGCTAGCATTGCGGAAATCCGGTAAATTGAGGGATACATTTTGCCAATCATTATAGTCGCAAAAATGAAAACAGAAAGTTTAAGTTTGACCGAAACATTCCTTGATCGATTAAGAATACAAGGCAGATCTGCTGCATGTTGCTCGCCCACAATGCAGAAGAAATTAAAATATGTTTGGCGAACAGCGACAATTTTTTCCATGTTTTCATATATGACGTTCGATCTCACGAAGATGTTTGCGAAAACATCACAGGATCACTTTCACGTTTAGCTCATTAGTGTTTCCATTCGATACACTGAACTGATCGTACCGAATAGGCAGGAGGTTCTGGCGAACATTTGGATAGAAATTTCTCAAAAAGAGAAAGAATAGCCGAGATTGTTTTAGCTTCTTCTACATTATGGGCGTATCTGTGAACAAATCTAATCCCCTTTTTATAACCTCATATTTCTGGTCGATCAAGCTTTCTTCCTATCTTCACTTTTGCGGCTGTGACGTTTCACAAAATTCACCCGCCAAATTGACCGGTTTTCGTAAAAATAGATGGGCAACCAAACATTTGTGTTAAACTGTGAAAACAAGGCGTGTCCCAAAAAAATTCGAATAGTTATATATATTTGTTGCATTACATCATAAATCGGCAATACATAACATTTAGAGATAACGTGAAAGCATGAAAATAGCGTTAAAGCTTAGGGAAAAATCTATGCCTGTAGTGGCAAGGTCACTGTAAATTCTTCAGAAAATCCATTTTCCTTTTTGTTGGCAATATTTAAAAATTGTTTATCTCCAAAATATGTTTTCCTTCGAATTTTGTACGCATAAGCACCGGCTTGGAAGTTACAGCCTAACGGGTTGTCTGTCGGCTTCAAACTTTTTCAATATGCTATCTAGCGTCTTTGGAAACCATTGATTTTCATTCAAAAAAATAAAATATGTTGTTGCTATTTCATCGACGACCACCAACCAATAATTATGAGGCTGAAGGGGATTCGAAAGCTTTCATTGCTTCTGCCAAGAAGCTGAAAGTTTGGTTGAAGTTCTTCGTGTTAATTAAATTTTTTTTTGTTTCTATCATTTTCTTTCTTATTTCGGAAAGCATACGGTGTCGCACAGTGCACTTCTATCTCTGCCAGGTGCAGCAAAACAGATATTTTCTAGCAAAATGAGGAGCAATATTGGGAATTGGGAGGACATTTTTATGGCTCTGGAATTGCAGACTAATGAAAAAAATCTACTGAAAAGTTAAAAAAGAAGAACATATCTACATTATATATATCTTATACATATATGTAGAAATCTTAAAGTCGTTTATATCGAAACACGATTTTTGAAAATGACGCGCAGCATAACTCAGGCAATTTTCATTTGTTTTCATTTTCATTTTATTATTATTATCATTACTATTATTGTGATTATTTAGCCAGAGAACGAATTCTAAGACTAAATTCTTAAAGCAGTAGCACTCTAAAGACTCTTATCGGCTTTATTGAACACCTTACTTCACTTGAGATTTGACTCCACGATCATTGCAATTGTTAGCCGAGAACCTTTACTTATTCGGCCACTCAGGCGATTTTTCTCAGTACCTTTAAAGCAACATTCGCTAATGAAACACATACGATATTTGACGTTTCGATAAGTCAACCTAAACATATTTTTTTTAATAATAGAGTGAGTGCCGTTTTTTAGTAAAAAATTGGACTTTTCCATTAAAACACATGCCAATCACGCAGAAACCAATATATTTAAAAAATCCTACGCTTCTCACTTGATCTGCGAAAGTACATTAAAGGTATTTTGATCGGAAGATGTGTCATGAGAATGGCTGCGATGTTGCCCATTTTTCAAAATTTTTCAAAAATATTTGTATTTTTTATTACTTTTATATAGGCGCCTAATAACCTCGCCAAATTGTATCACTCAATTGCTTTTCTTTCTATTCAAAAAACAAAAAAAAACTTCCAAAAAACTCTTTTCTTTCCTTTTTTTTTTCTACTCTGTTACAGTGGCCTTTCAAAATCATTTGATTTGAAAATAAATTTAGATTTTGCATAAATTTGAGTCTTGAGGGGACATCTTTTGCAGGCATTTTTTTCGCCTTTTTCCAAGCTTAAAGCTTATATGAAAAAAGGTATTCGTAAGCCTTAATGCATGAGCCTTGCCTATGGCTTACGTACGCTTATGTTTAGAATTATTATTTTCTTTATCTTTAGTTGGCATGACACACACACACACACACACACACACACACACACACAATAATAATAATAATAATAATGATGCTTTAATGGCATATATTAATTATTAACTGTGCACAGATTGCATATTCAAGCCTTAGTATTATTTTACAAATTACAAGTTCATGTGTATAATGCTGGGTATACAAAATGTTGTTTTTGTTTTATTGTTTTGTTGAGATAGAAACGCTTTACTGTAAGCGTAAGTAACATGTAACAAGTAAGTAAGTAAGTAAATGTAAATCTGTCAACGAAGCTATGAGTCGAGAGATTATTTACGCCCTAAAAAGCAACTATCTATATTCATGATGCCACGGAGCATGCAATGTATGATGCCGTTGGGTTGTGTTGTTTTCTTCTATAACTTGGCAGATTTCGAATTCTATCTTCATTTTAGAGCCGAATGAGGCTGAGGTTGAGGCTGAGGCTGAAACTGAGGCTTAGCCTGAACATGACTCACGTGGTAATTTACAGCGCATTGCTTTAAGCATTCTTTGTTGTTGTTGTTGTTGTTGTTGTTAACTTTTTTTGCTGCTTTGTAAAAACGCTTTGTAAAGTTTTTAAACATTTAGAAATTTGATATTTTTAGAAACAAAACAACTAAAATAACTAATAGAGGAGTATTACATGCATGCAATGATGTGTACGCGTGTGTATATTTTTGTATTTCGCGCGCATGCACCTATACATAGGAGCATTATATAAATAAAAATCTTTTTTATACAGTCTAGCGAAACATTTCGCTGGCTGTTAAAAGGCAAAAAATGAAACGAAAACAAAAAATAAAGGAAAAAAAAAAAACGACAACTGAAATAACAAAAGATCTCAAATTGTTGTTGTTTTTCTACATAAAAGGCAAGTTGTTTAACTATAATTACAATTTCAAGGTCAAGTCGGGCAAATTTTACTTATTCCCAGTCTGTTTAAAGAAAACAATATTTTTTTATTTATTTATTTATTTTTTCTTCTTCTTCTTTGTTTAGTGCATAACATTACAAAACAGGTGAAAATATGATTTTTGATTACAAAATTATAATTAGCTTAATGGCTGATATTTACTTGTAAAGTGTTTGCCGCAACGCCAAAGTTAAAAATTTGTAAGCTTGAGAATGCACTCTTTACGTATGTACTCGCATTAGGTTTCATAGTCAACTATTTGAAAATCGTCTGAAAAGCAATCAGCCGGCATATTATGCTGGACACTCATGCGCTCAATATCACTAACACATTGTTTAAACGATACATACCTTTAATGATCATATCTACGAATATATACACATAGCATAATAATGCTTAACGCCATCAATATTATTGAGTATTGATGCACGATTTTGATGTGATTATGTTTTGCAATTTTAACCTTAAGCAAGTAAATATTTTTGTATCTTTTCATTAAGTTTCATTATAAGTTTTTATGCGAGCATAATCGCCGCATACACTGTGTGCTACGTTAACTTGAACCGATAGTTAATCATCATGAACATCATTGATCACGGATAATGTATTTTAAAATGTAATATTGTAATGTATTGGAATGTAATAATTAGTGTGATCTTTTTATCACATCATAAGTGATGTGTATTAAGAGGTATTAAGATTGTGCGGGTGTATGCAACACCCAGAAGGATTTGAAACAGACTCACCTTTTATTGTGCCGATTAATTGAGAGTCATTTTCTCATTTAATTTAAGCGTGTCTATCCGTCTGTCCGTCTTGTTTTCTTGTATTCAAAAATTGTAGGCCACAGATATTTTCCAAGCGCGAACACTACTGAAAATAGTTTGGACTGCATCACTTTTTCGACCGCTTGCTAAATAAGGCTTGATTTTGAAAAGCAGATGGTACGCATCAGACGGTCTTTAAGTTTTGTATAATAAACGATCGTTAGTATTCTCACAACAATCGTAAACGTAACGGTAGATATCTTAAAGTTGACGGTCAGATATGAAAGTCGGAAGGCGGAAGGATTCATTAGCGTAGATACCTAAAATTTTTTAAGAACAAACTGGAAGCGTGGCAACCCCCGCAAAATTAATCCTTTTTTTTTTGCAATGACTTTGTCGCTGTAAAAATTTCAAGGAAACCGAATGAAAAACGAAGGTAATCGCGAAAAACATGGTTTCATGAGGAAAACGCTTCCAAAGCTTAAAGCCTAAAGCGTCAATCTTAAAAAGAAATAATCGGCAATATCGACATCATGTAATCGGCATAATCGCTTTAAACACTTTTTATTGAGTTGGCTGTATTGCGGTAAAAACTTGCGAAACCATGCGGTGTACTCGGAGCATAGCATTGCGCTATTTTTACTGTTTTAGGAAAATCTCTTCAACTCGCATCCATCTCGTTCTCTCCAAAATCAATATTAATTTTCCATCATTATAGGGTAGAGTTTGAGTCGGTTAAGAAATCTACAACAAGGTGATGTAATCCTTTGATCCGAGTTTCTCCAAACGTAATTGAGAATGGAATTGAGACGAAAGTATAGATTGGTAAAGCATGTAAATCAATTCATGTCTTCATTTTTATGTATATATTTGTGAACGAATCAATCGTCGTCATATTCGAATCAAAATTAACCGATACACGTTCTTTATCAATACGTGCGTACAAAATTTCACCTGATCATAATGTATTTTATATTTATATTATATATGAAAAAAGCTAGGTTTATTACGGGGAAAAAAACACTTCCCAAAACGAATAAGAAATTTAAATACGACTTTTATCAGTGCGATACAAAAATGTCGAAAATAATCTTTTTGTCTTTTTATTAATTTATGGTTTTTTTTTTTTTTTTTTTTTTTTTAAATAAATCCAAGTAAAGGTTTGCTTAAAGAGGTTCGATTGTCGCTTGTCAATTAAGAAACTAAATAAAGTATCACCCGTTGCCACGGAAATCCGTAGACGTGCACTAAATAATTATTAAATAAAATTAGAAGAAAAGTGAAAAAAAAGAAGGAGAATATATAAGATTTTGAATTTATGAGCATTAAAGTGAAAAATGATTTAAGCAGCCTTCGATTAAGTTTAGATTTATTAGAGTAAATGAAAAAAGTCAACATTAACTTCAAATATCCAACACTTCATTTTCATTTAATTAAATGCTTAATTTTCATTAACTAATTAGGATTTTCATTTTCGATCTGACCTAAAGAGATCTTTGAGCTAAATTTCACTTATATTCAAATTTTTCAAATATATTTGAGAATGTCAATTATAGTCTTTAAACAATGTGAAAGATGTGCGCGCGCGCCCGTGTGTGTGTGTGTGGACTTGCAGTCTTATTCTTATCAGCCCACTTGACAAGATCTTTGATCTTCATACCTATGCCTATGACAAGCAGAATTTTAAAATTATTATATGCACTTTTTCCGGCAGCGTAAGATGTAATAAAACGGATCAAATGATCGCGCATGCGCTAATAAAATGGAAATAGTAAGTAAGTGAAGCATATGCATACGCACACACGGCGCGCATAGTCATGCGCAACAACAATCAATTGAAAAACGAGAAGCAAGAAGATTATACGGTCGTGTCGCCGAATTTTTTACACCTATCACTCAAAAAAAAAGTGAAATCTCAATATTCTACTCCATTAAATTGACCCGTTTGACGTTTTCATCAAGCATAGAATATGTAGTACATAGTATATAGTATAGTATAATAAAGTATTATGTAGACTATATATTGCGTTTTTAATAGTTTACGAGTAATGATAACAGTGTTCTCAGTTCATGTTGTAATATAGACGCGGCCTTCGATTACAATACCAAACTGCATGTGAAGAGTATTCAATGTTATTACGAAGCTGGCAGAGAATGAGGAACTAGGAGAATATTTACTATAGAGATGTAAGAATGGGGACGGACAGAAATCCCTAAATCAATTCACAATTTAACACGTTACAGAGTCTCCCTGCTGAACCGCTCTTCCGATCTAACGTTTTGACAAAATTAATATATATATATCCAATTTTTCGGTAGCGTGTATATAAAAAGGAATAAAAGTCTCTTACTTGACCTCTAAAATAGACTAATTTTGCTTATCAAACATCTCTAGCGGAACGCACACTTCGGAGAGCTCAAGTAAAAATGAAATCGATTTTCAAGGTAAGGAGAGAAATTTAACCTAAAATTTCGGTCGGCAAGTGCCGGAATTGACACAAAGACTTCGTCACTAATAAAAAATCCATTTTATTTTGTGAAATTACGCCTAACAAAATTTCATGATATTTCGAATATATAATTATGAGTTCCGCAATAATTGTACGAGTGGTTTTAGTGGCTTCTTGGTTGGTGCAAATAGTCCTCGAAAATAGACAGATAAACTCTTTACAAAAAACAAAGAAATCTCCGAGACGAACCTGAATAAATATTTCAATCTATTTCCTCCTATTAATCTACGAACTGTAAAAGAAATACTTCTTCCAAATTAAAGCGAAAGAGAGAGAGAGAGAGAGGGCGGGGGGGGGGGGGGGGGGGGGGGGGG